>JBAIZL010000002.1:21116066-21188566 GCA_036971475.1 Prosapia bicincta | reverse complement strand
TAAACAAGACGCCAACAAATGTGCTTCTGCTAAGACGTCTATGCGACACCATATCACGAAGATGATCTGATAAGCAAACTCAGGAGACACAACAAATATAAATTTAGTTACAAAGAGCCGTAGTTATAAATGTAGCAAGAGTGCAATAAAATTATATATATAGGTGATTGTTTAGCTGGACATGTCTAGTAAAGGATTTCCCAAATGCGCCAGACCTCATTCATTTTTTTAGTATGATCAAATCATTTGAGATCACAATGATATAGCATATGTATTTGCATTACTGCTCCAGATGCATTACATGCACTAAATATTTGCATTTTTAAAAATTTACCAATATTTTTTCAATTCCTTCTATTAGTTCAACTCTTTCTAAATATATATCTTGTTCAATTTTCAATGGCTCATGAAATACATTTTATTCATCCACTCAAGTTCAAATACATTCTTTTAAAGTTGTATTGGATGACACCTAATGTTAATACAGTTTATTCAAGAAATAATTCATTATTTAAATTCAATAATGAATTAGTTTTAGTTTTTAGAAGGGACAAATTAGGCAATATAGATGTTTTATATATTTTGATTAAAAATAGTTAATAACATATGATTTCACAAAACAGCTGATTTTATATTATAAGTTATGTGGTGAACGCATATGTTACTTTATTCAAGTAGGATTTCACTTTAAACATTTGTGTTTACATTACTTGTTATTAGTTAATTTGATTGGAAGGCTATTCAGAAAGCTTTTAAAAGCTTAGTTTAATTTTTTTCATTGCACTAATTGAAAACAAAATTTTAGAACCTTATAAAACTAAACAATGTTTCTCGTTTGTACATGTAAGTTTAAAAAATAATACAATAAATTGACATTTAAAGATACTAGAATAGTGTCAATTTACATTGACTCTCTCTCATAGATTCCTTTAGTAATGTATGACTTCAAAAGGAACTGTTACCTCCTTAACTGTAATAGACGTCTTGAATGTAACCCAGATGCTGTATGTGTTGTAGATGTGAACTCTGGTTTAAAATCTTTAGTCTAGACAATTCAAAATTTTTAGGTTTTTAAACAACTTCAAATGTAAAGCTACGTCTCTTAAAATTGATAATTTTTAAGAATTAGTTTATTAACTTAAAAACTATTTAGTATTTAAGTGTATTTTTTATTGCGTTAAAAAATTACTTTATAAAAACATTTTTTATTAAACCCTATGTGGTATTTCGGTAATTTAACGAAATTAGACTTGAAATAGTGAGTTGGATCCAGTTACAGAAGTAAGAGGAAATGTATTGTACATTCAGCAAAGATACTTCACACTATGAAACTTATTTCTTTTAAAATGAAAATAGTTTAAAGTCACACGTTACAGTTTGTGTTTATTTTCAACGGAAACAAACTTTACAACGAAATGTCTTCCGATTTTATAGACAATAAACGGCAAGCTTGTAAAATGGGCAATATAGCTGCAGACGAGGTGAAGTTAGGTCAGGATAAAAACGGAATCAGTTGCTCATAAGGTCTGTATTTATGGTTGGTTACTGTTTACAATTGTGTTCAATGAATTCATTACATGCTCGGGCTCATCCATATTTCCATAATTGCCAAACAAACTGTATAGTTCATATTCAGTTACTGAATAATTACGTATGTTAATATTAAAAATAAAAACAGCGAATAGCAGATATGAAATAAAATCTCCCCCCTCATTCGTTCTCAGGTTATGACGACTATATTCATATAGAGAATTCTGGCCGCATTGCTACCCTACTGTAATGTCTTGACCCAGCCTTGACATCACCGCGCTCAACACCTATTCACTCATCCCACAGTTTCACTTGTATACGTTTCACAAAAAGTAATACCTGACTTTACCCCCCTTGAGAATATATCTAGTAAACGTAAGCCACCATTTCTTCACAAATAACTACTTTATCCGGATTCAAAGATCAGGAGGGTATAATATCCTCCTTGTATGTTCTACTTTTATTGTATTCGTACATATAAGTCTATTCTACACCAAGTTAGAATAAGTGCCTAACTTTATTTGTCCTCGATATTGTTTGTCTACCTTGGAAAGGTACCAATAAAGGGTCACCCTTATTTCCTCTACCAACACCAATATCAGGATATTATTTTGTCCCTTTACTAGCTCTATATTTATTTCATATATTTTCCAGACCTTGTTAGAATGAATTTGCAGCTTTATGGCAACAGATCTACAGACAACAGGTCTACTTTGATCAATCCCCTAAGTTTACGCGAACGTCAATCTTTTCCAAGATTACAAACCAAAATTTTAAAGCCCTTACCTTAATGGTGACTTTACTCAAAACCATCTTTCAAAATAAATCTACAACAGAGTGTGAATTGGTCTACAACAGAGAGTCAGTACGCCCTATGGTCTATTAATATTCAAATCCGACACCTGTTTAGTAAATGACTACGCGTTTATGTACCCAATTATTCTAGGTTTTTCGTAATGCCTAGTTATAGTGAAATTGCGAGGACATTGTTTTGTAGAACAACGAGATAACAATGCAAAAAGGCGTTATTATTATGTAATCTAATTGTATCACTTAACTGTGTCCCGAAAAAATGTTTTGATTGCAAAAAATTAATTAGTTTTGATATGATCACGTGAAGGAGTAGCACTTACAGCACCTGCACTTACAATTACAGCACTGGCAACGGAAATGAGAGCATTTCTCATCATATGAAGACGTAAAAGTATCTATATAAATAAAATCTTTATATGATCACGTTCTAAGTACAAGGGACGAAATTAGAAATATCTCTTCTAAGAGTAGTGCCTAGATATAATTTGAGTCGAGTGTATTAAAATGTAAATAAAATATTTATTTCAATAGAGATCTACATTTCATAAATTTACAAATAAATCTATATTTGCCTTTAATAGTTTATATGTGTTTATAATTATTTAGAATATTGTTACCGACAATTTTGTTATTCTGGTTCATGTTTATTTACAGTGAATTGATTATATTGATTAACTTATAATAATCCTTATATAATCCATTGTGTAAATTAAATTTATTTAAAAGTCGGAAATATTTATGTTGCCATATTGTCGGGAACTTCAAGGAAAGTTTTGCGAAGTATTGCCATATTGTCGGCAAGTTTGGGAAGAGTTCGGCTCAGAGTTGACATATTGTCGGCAAATTCGAGAAAAGTTTGGTGCAGCATTGGTATATTGTCGGTAAGTTTAAGGAACGGTTGGCGCAATACTGGCAAATTCTCGGCAATTTTGAGGAAAGTTTGGCGCAGTATTTGCAAATTGTCTACAATTTTGGGGAACGTTTGGCACAGCATTGCCATATGATCGCCAAGTTTGGGAAAAGTTAGGCGCAGCATTGCCATATTGTCGGAAAATTTGGTGGATCGTTTTTCCGACCTTTTTCGATCTTGCTTGACAAAATACTTTTCTAATTTTAATATTATTGTAACTTGAATGACCAATAGGAGACGTCTAATTTCAAATAATCACCGAAAGGCGTAAAGTACGATTTTGAAAGCTATTGTAAAGTTCATATTTGTAAAATATTTTCTACACTACACCTAACATCTATTTTAATTTGTTTAAAAATCTCTCTTGTTTGCCTTCACAATGCCCTCATTTTTTCTTAGATCTTTAACGAAAAGCTTACAAACATTCTGTGTCTGTAATGGTTTCAACACAGAATATATTTCTACTGGATATGAATATTTAGAGTTTAAAAAAAATCTTCTTCAAATGTAGAACGATCTAGACACGATGAGATACTTTGGTCGTCATCCAAACGTTACCTCCGAACACTACCAAAAATACTAAATTTCTGAAACCTGTAAAGATTCAGAATAATTTTCTCAAAATTTTCTGAAACAAAATTAAATAATTATTAATAAATAAAAGACATTCGTAAATTATATAGATAAGGTAAACATCAACTAGTAAATAAGCCGCATAGGTGGGGTATACTTTTGCAATAACTCCTAAAACTTATTGTTATGATAAATTTTGTGTATTGTAATAAAAGTTATAAAAGCCAGAATATAAACATTATAAATGTCAAATTTTAAGGTTGATAAAATCCGACCAAACAGGAAATGACCTTCTTATAACCTCTGCTACTGTCGTACCCACGACGTTCCATGCACAAAGTAACTGTGCATTAGTTGTCGATCTCCTTTATTGAGTTTCATTACAAAGCACAGTAAATCTTTACTGCAACGTTTTATACGGCGGGGGCGGGTACTCTATTCCCCAAGGTCACTATTTCTCTTTTTTATCAATTCTTTCCTTCTTATACCTTTAGTGATGAGAATTTTTCTAGGAGTTTTCCACTCAGACCTTTGTTAGCACACTTTTTCGTTCAAGGTTACTCTCTTAGCTTCCACAGGAATAACAAAGCAACGGTCTCTACCTTTAGCTTCACAGGTAATTGGACGCTTGTTTCAGACGTTTACTAAAAGAATGGCAGTTTTAGTACTTGCGGATATATTGACATTGTTTTTGTTTTTTCCTCTAAACATCTGAATGTCAAATATTTTGCGTTTGGAAAGTCGTAACATTGTAATAAATTTAGTTTTATCATCATAGAATATCATTGTCAAAATTAAAAGTCCATTTGTATTGCTTTGTTTGGTTTTTGTTCACTGGTCTTTACTTTTCTTTAAAATTGGTGTACATTTATAAATTTCCATATCAGGTTTCACCCTTACGTACCCAATGCCATCATTTACTCCCGTGGCTACCATGGATTGAGAAAAGGCTTCGTATGTGTGTGTGTGTGTGTGTGTGTGCGCGCGCGTGTGTTTGTGTATATGTGTGTGTGTGTGTGTGTGTGTGTGTGTGTGTGTGTGTATGTGTGAACGTGTCTAGAACGATTTTAAATAGATACCAGTCCCTTTCTGACTGTCGCTGTCTAACCTTCACTCTTTAATCTAGCGTCGTGTGACCGTTTCATCGTCTATTTGAAGTTGACTTCCATATATCTATTGTCAAAGGAAATATCAATTAACTGCAGACTTTCGAGACACGTAACGATCGAGTCACTAGGGGCGAAGACAAAGAATGGTGTCCTAGTAATGCTTATTCTAATATTACATATATAGAATCTCAGTCCGTATGGTGTTCGCTACTTGTATGTTACGATGTAGCTAGTTATAACTAATTACACTTAAAAGGGTAATTGCGTATGAAATTATAATAGTCAACAATAAACAATTAAGTTTTTTCAGCTGTTAAACATTAGTGGACGGTTGATGGCTGCCAACTGCAGTTTTTCCTTCCTAGATCTAAATCCTCTATGTGAGGGTTACACCCCTACAAGTGGTTGTAGGACTGAAGGTCCACGGGTAATCCTGACAGGTTGTAAAATATTTTATCGAGGCTGTTTTATTGTTTCTAAAATATTTTGTTTTATAATTTTTTATTTTTTCAGCAAAAATCATTGCCTTTTTTTTTAAAAAACCATTTTTGTCTATAAAAGAAAAAAATAAAAGATTGTTTTTAATTTTAAAATAATAAATAAATAATAGCTAAAAAAGAACTGACCTCGTTCAATCGCAATTTGTAAAATACATTTAATTTATATTAGGAAAGTATGAAAGAACATTGTATGAACTAAAAACCCGTGCAACACAATATACAGAAATAAATAAAATCTAATTTTTGCAAGAGCAAAAATAATACAATAAATAATTACGAAAACAAATATGGCTAGAAATATTTTCTTATTTTATCAGCAGTGTAATACTGTATATTGTGCCTATACACGTGAAAAATAATACTTTATTTAAAAAGGACGTCAACACTCGTCAAAACGTGTCAATCACCAGTGTAAAGTCAACACTAACCCCTAAGTAGTTGTGGGGCCTACTGTCCGGCCGAGTCAAAACAGTAACATTTTCAGTTTAGTTTTAACCTTGAGACCTTTATTCTGAGTACCACCTTACGTAAAGCCAACCGTGGGTGAATAATAGTTCGACTAAACTAGCCGAGGGGTATTCTGATGGTATAGAGAACTGGGGACTTCATAATGTTCTACTTCTGGAAATCACTGGTTTACAGACTACAGACCAAGATGATTGCCTGTGTACAGTCTAGGCCTTACGGTCAAGCTGGTATGTACTGATACCACGGGAGTATATCAAGCCTCCTCGTGACTGAGTTGGGGAGCCAAGTGTTTAAGGTTGGATTCGGGGGGGGGGGGGCAGAGGATTCGTTCGGTATGAACAGTCATCCGTCGTCTATTCATCAGAGTTGAAATATAGGGCGGCTCCATTTACTCTCCATTTCATTAGCGTCATAACTACACCACTTTTCAGAATGCCATACCCTTGCAAACCCAAGTCAACTAGTTAGATTGTGACAAAGTTTTACAAGGCCCCCTCTCTGATGGACACGGTAATGATACAATGTTCTTAGACAAAGTTAGTCCAAGAGACGACGAAACTTCTGACCATTAACTCTGGACATTTCTTGATGGAAGTGTCACCAGTGATTGCGAAGTAAACTTCGTGTCAGAATTTAAAAAAATCTGGATTCCTTGCAAAGTAAACCATTCTTTCTAGCGAAAAAGATAGTAGTCTATAGCAATTTGCTATACATTTGCTATTGTGTTGTGTTTTTAACATTAAGAAAAGTGTAAAGAAATAAAAAATAACTGACGAAATGTATTTGTTAACCTATTCTACAGAAGAAACACAACTAACCGACAGAATTTTAAGTACTGAGGATTAAATTGCAAAAACGCGTTGTTTATAGTATAATGAAGACCTATTGTTCTAAACTTAAACCCAAAATAGAATAGTTTTATTAATGTTTTAAAGCCGTCCACAAACTGCGGAAGGGGGCAAAGTTGTACTAACCACTCTGAAAGCATCAGTGTTCGTTATAGGTTTTTCTCAAGTTCAGGATAAATAAATAGTAACAACAGACACGGTAAACATGTTTTTATTGTGTGATGTTATAGTGAAAGGACAGTGGCAATAGTATGATTATAGTTGCAATACCAGAAACCTAGAGAGTCAAATGTTTTCAGAAACAGTAGTAGGTGATGTTTTCACGGTTGGGGGGGGGTAGGGGTGACGAGTATAGAAAAGTAAAAATTATTATTATATGTCTAAGACACTCTAATACTATAGCCTATTTGGCAATATTTATCTGAGTAGGAGTGGTGGATGATGAAAAATTTCAGACTAAAGCAGCGTCATGTTTCCGTATCTTTATTAATTTTAAGGATAGATCGATTTATGTTAAATTTATGTAGTAGGGGAATACAACTGTATTTATTAAATCTAGAAATCTAATATCCTTAGTATATGACATGAACCCTGACCTTGAAGATTATCACTGTTCTATGAACTTTCTACATTCAAACTTGAATAGAGCATCAGTCATAGGATATTAAGGCTTCCTGAAAATCGTACTCAGATGTAAGGAGGCATTGCTTAGTACTAACTTTAATAAAAATTACAATCGATGGGTTTCAAACCGTTTTATTTCTAGAATAGTATTTCCCGCCGTAGACTAACTTATTTTACCATCATTGAACTAATTCAGTCTAATGGGCCTCCTAATTTCTTTCTTTAATCTTGTTTACGTATATACTTTACTAAGAAGGTGTGTGTGTGTGTGTGTGTGTGTGTGTGTGTGTGTATGTGTGTGTGTGTGTGTGTGTGTGTGTGTGTGTATGTGTGTGTGTGTGTGTGTGTGTGTGTGTGTGTGTGTGTGTGTGTGTGTGTGTGTGTGTGTGTGTGTGTGTGTGTGTGTGTGTGTGTGTGTGTGTGTGTGTGTGAGTGAGTGAGTGATGCGTGATCGTAGGTGCGTGATACAGAGGCTTACATCACTACTTTCGGAATTTCAACGTGTTCTTCTTCATCGAATTATATGTTTTCCGAATCCTACTTTGTGAATGTCGCCATTCTACTGTTTACCTGCTATTTTGTGTCTTGGGGGAACTGAGTTTCACCTTTTCTCTAATAACGCCACTTTGCAGAAACCATATTTTAGTTCCACAGTGTTGTGCAATGTTTTCACTTTGGTAGAACGGCATTTAGTGGGCTGACAAACGGACTAGAGGCCCACCTGTTTATTTATACCCACCATCTGCCGGATTGTTCTGTATACATTTGCTCCCATTTATTTTTGCTGCCCTAGGGTCTCTGTAGCGACTGAATTTCGTCTTATAATCGATTTCAATAAAACGTCACAAACAAAATAATTGCTCACAGCAACCCGAATAGTTGAAAGTGATTAAACAATAACCGTGATAAACAGATGGCTTTGTTTGAGGTTTTAATTGGATAATTTTTCTGACAGGAGCTGAGTCGTGAATTGACTGGGTAAAGCATAACCTATTGAAACTCCGCAATAAAAAGATGTGCTCGAATAACCGAAACCAATATTGACGTGTTGCTTAGCAAAGGCTGATCTCAGTTATACGCCTGCCTCAAAGTGATTTGTACATACGTTAAATATATACAGTACAAATTGTATATAAAGTAAACAAGCAACATAAAGAAAAATATAAACAAAAAATCAATTTTTACTAAGGTCAAAATTAAAAACATTTTTTAGTTACATTTTATTACATAATTACAATTAATATAAATAATGTAACATAACGCATTAAAACGTTGTTTTATCACATAACCTACAACATAAAGTCAGCTGTTTTATAATATCAGTAGTTGTCACTTAGCTAAATACAAATGGGTCGAAATAACTATATTGCATACCTTTCCCATTTTGTGAAAAGTTTTTCTCCCACATAAAATCAAAATTAATTCAATAATTTTTAATTAAATGAAATATTATTTAAAAAAAACTGTCTTATTAGCAATTGTCACTTACTAAAAATTTTAAAAAATATATTTGAACTTGGGTGGATGAATAAAATGTATTTTAATAACGATCTCATTATCATATTAGTTCGGTTATATTAGACCTTACTCCTTGTTTAATTCTTCTCACTTTTTCCAACTTGTTTATTTTTTTCTGTCCCTCTGTTTTATTATTTTTTCTTAATCCCTCTTCTATTTTTATTATTTTGTTCCCTATCTTATACATATTCCTTTTTTAAATTTTTTTCTGTTGTTTTTTATTCATTATTTGTTACGACTGCTTTTATTTCATAACATAATTATTTTATATTCTTTTTACGCCAATATAAAAAGCTTTTCGAAAGCTATAGAAATTCTACTTGTCTTCCTTCATTTTATATCGTGAATTAATTACTGGTTTTAAATTTACATTTGTTGGGTAGACACCATTTTTATAGTAAAAATTGAATTAACAAGTTGGCTGTGACTACGCAAAGTGCTATAAGATATTACTTTATCTAGACTTTTATGAGAACTTGACTGTAATTAAGTTGTGGCTTGAAATCACAACTTTATTGTAATTTTATCGAGCAATATTTTTTATGTTTTAAAGTCAAAATTAAAATTTCATTTGAACAAATGAAGCAAGATTTAGAATAGGATCACGTGACGAGTAGAGGAGAGGGAAATAAAAATAAGTCAAAGATTTAGCAGTGATAAAAACATCTTCTAGGAATGAGAGATTAGATGGAGTAGAAGAAAAAGCTCTCTTCAAAGTACATCTGGTCCCTGCCCAGTCTAACACTTCAAGTTATCGTATTATTTTATCAAACAACGTAATGTTATATTTCATTACGTTTTACCTTTAAAAAAGTAAATGTTGGTAAGTCTGTGCGATTGAACTGTTTTTCCAATAAAAAATTAGTTCTGTTAATGCAACAGAGATAAGACTCAGTGAGGAATTTACAGTTTGTTTTTAAATAATTGTTCCGTTTAAACTATTAAGTGAGTTTAGAGAAGGCAGGGTAGAGCTGCATACTTAGGTCATACCTGAGTATACATATTCTACACTTCTAACATACATTATTCTCATAGGTTTAACAATGTTGGAATCATGGCAAACCTGTTTATTCTATTTGTAATCTCGACCAACGTACAGGATAGGACAGGAGGAACATTGAGATCCTGCTTAATCTACCTATAATCGAAACCAATATGCAGGTGACAAAAATTAGGGGAGTAAGATGAGCATGGCAACCCTGTTTAATATATTTGTAATCTTAAATAACCCACAAAAAAGGAAAAGGTGAAGCATAGCAAACCTGTTTTTCTACTTATAATCTCAACCAATGTACAGGATAGGAGAAAGAGGAACATGACAATCCTGTATAATCTATTTGTAATCTCAACCAATATACAGAAAAGGAGAAAGAGAAATACGACAACCCTGTTTAATCTATATCTAATGGAAGCCGACTTACGGGTGACTAAAATAAACCGAGAAAGAAAAGCATGGCAACCCTGTTTAATCTATTGTCAATATCAACCAATATACAGGAGAGGAGAAAAGGAAACTTGACAATTCTATATAATCTACTTGTAATCTCAACCAATATACAGGAGAGGAGAATAAGAAACATGTGTAATCTACTTGTTATCTCAACAAATATACAGTTGAGGAGAATGAGAAACATGGCCACCCTGGATAATCATTTTGTAATCTTAACCAATTTAAAGGAAAGGAGAAAGAGAAGCATGACAACCCTGTTTAATCTATTTGTAATGTCAACCAATATACATGAGAGGAGAAAGAGAAGCATGACAACCCTGTTTAATCTATTTGTAATGTCAACCAATATACATGAGAGGAGAAAGAGAAGCATGACAACCCTGTTTAATCTACTTGTAATCTCAACCAATATACAGTTGAGGAGAATGAGAAACATGGCCACCCTGGATAATCATTTTGTAATCTTAACCAATTTAAAGGAAAGGAGAAAGAGAAGCATGACAACCCTGTTTAATCTATTTGTACTCGCAACCAATATACAGGATAGGAGAAAAAGAAGCATGGAAATCATGTTTAATCTATTTGTTTTCTCAACCAATATACAGGAGAGGAGAATAGGAAACATGGCAACCCTGTAATCTTCTTGCTTTCTCAACAAATATACATGTGAGGAGAAAGAGAAACATGACAACCCTGGATAATCATTTTGTAATTTCAACCAATTTTCAGGAAAGGAGAAAGAGAAGCATAACAATCCTGTTTAATCTATTTGTAATCTCTACTTATATACAGGAGAGGAGAAAGAGGAACATCAACACTCCTGTATAAACTACTTGTCATGGAAACCTACTTGCAGTTGAATAAAATAAGCGGCGAAAGTGAAGCATGGCAAAACTCTTCAATTCATTTGTAAAGGAAAGCACAAGTACATGAGAGAAGGTAGGGAAGATTCTCGCCTTTATTGCAATCATTTAAATTGTATTTCTACTGTTCAAATTTCTGTCGTAGCTAAGAATCTGTCCAGCAGTATCCTAGCAACAAAGTAATAGAACTCTTTAACAACTTACTTCTTACTTCTTATTACGAGCTTCCAAGGTTGGCCTCGATGGCTCGATGTCTCCTATACACACACTCTGCCAATGGCCAGAAACAACTTTCTTTCAAGATTCTGTCCAGGGTACATTCCCGTCCTAGTTGCTTTATTAAGGGACTCCTTGTTGCTGCTGTTACAGGACACTTCAAAAGTATGTGCTCTAATGTTTCCTCTTCTTGCTTGCACACTCCACAGATAGAGTCGTTAGTAATATGAAACCTTTTCAAATATGTATTGGTGACAATGTGTCCCATACGAGCTCGTGCCGCAAAAGATGCCACTGAACGTGATAATGACTTGAAGATCTTTGGATCATTAGGTTGTTTTTGTAATGAATAATATTCGCGCCCAGTATTGCATTCTCTCCATTTCTTTCTCCAACAGATGTGAGATTCTTTATCAACTGCCTCTTTGCAATTAGTTAAGGAGTAACAACTTTCAGGAGATGGAAACAAGTTGCAAGACGCCTTGGCAGATCTGTCAGCTTCCTCATTCCCAGGAACATCACAATGACTGGGGATCCATTGAAATACAATATTTTTCTGTTCTAAGTTTTTTAACAATTTAGTTATTTCAGATGTTCGAAAATGGTAGTCTGTAGTGTGCTGTACTTGAAGGGCTTGAAGGGCCGACCTGGAATCGGTGAGAATGCAGATGTTCTGTGCATCCATAGTATTGCTAAAAACCAAAGCAGCATTTAAGGCCATCAATTCAGCATTCATACTTGAAGAGGAATCGCAGGGCACAAAGGGAGGATATTGAAATACATTGTAGACTTCCTTAAGGATAGGAAAATTAAAACTAAGATCAATGATACATACTTTGAAGAAGAATGTACTCTAAACGGAATACCACAGGGGTCAGTCATTAGTCCTACTCTTTTTAACATAATGATGCAAAATTTAGGGAATATAGACCTTCCAGGCATCGGCATGGCTATTTTTGCAGATGATGTCACTATCTGGGCCACTGATAAAGACCCAACTGCTTCTACTCACCAACTGGAAAAGGCACTTAACAAAATCTCTGAGTGGTCTGAAAAATGGGGACTAACCATTTCAATGTCAAAAACTGAAGTATGCTTCTTCTCCAGGCGATACTTGCACACAAACTATAAACCAGTTATAAACTTAAATGGAAACGTACTGCGGCATAACCCAAATCCTGTACTTCTGGGTATTAAACTGGATCCAAAACTACTGTGGAAAGAACATGTCCATTTCATAGCGGACAAATGTGCAAATAGAATAAAAGCGTTGAAAGTTATAGCCAGCAGGGCATGGGGAGCAGATACATATATATTAAGGAATTTTTATTTGTCCTTTGTAAGATCAAAAATCATGTATTGTTGTGAAGTTTGGGGTGGAACAGCTGAAACTCATATTCGAAAATTACAAATATTACAGAACTCATCTCTGAGGATTTGTTTGGGTTGTCCAAAAACCACAAGTATACAGTCTATGGAAATTGAATTGTCAGTCATGCCCTTTGACTTATATATAAAAAACAGAATGTGGAAGAAACATTTTCAGACTCTTTAACAACTTAAATACTTTAAATAATACAAAAATGAAAGAAGTATTAGATTTATAAATCGTTGGCTGTAGCATCGAATCTGTACTATCGATGCATAAATCGCAAAATGGATGTCCTGGATTTGAATACATGGCTGATAAATGCTTTAAGGTGATGTATTCTCCTAAACGCAATAGTAATATGTGTTCATGCTGAACCTCAAAAGCAATTCCATGAGGGTATGAATAGAGAAGGGATTCAGATAAAATCCGATTCAGATTGTGGCAAAGGCATTAGGCCTGAATCAGTCCTTGGTAATCTGAATGGAACTCGATTTAGTCTGGTCCGTGTCCATAACAAACCTCCCAACCTTGTAAGAAAACTTATTCCATTATAAAGAAGACATCAGCGTGAGCGAGACGTAAGGAGTTTGCTTCCAGGTTCTCGTTTATTAATATCATTAACAAACAACATAATTATTAATTATAACGACCAAACCTCGTGTGATTCTTTCAAACAAGGGGTAATCGCAAACACCAATCATTACGAACGTTGAACCTAACCTAATTTTTATTAATGAACCATTTACAAAACGTTCTAGTCGATTAGAGTGTACAAATCGTCCCCTACAAAAGAGTCTCTATGGTTGTAGAATTTATAACGGATTTTGTAAAAATGTATATTTATCCCAAATAATTTCCATAGTTTCTTCCAGTGCATTATCCTCACAATACACCCATAAATATTAACAGTTAACTCAAGATATCACAACACACTAGTTTATTAATACACACAGAGTAGTTTCGACGACCATGCCGTTTTAACCTGAGGGACCATGTTAGGCGATCACTGATGAAGGCGACATGTTACTCTGTGCGTACTGATAAACAAGTGTGTAGTGATATTTTGAGTAGACTATTTAATATTCTGTCCAGCTAAGCTCTACCTAATTTAATATGCATAGTAAATAATATACTTCACTAAGTATGTATTATTATAGTTAATCCTTGTAAGTTATTGTCGTATTTATAAGAGAATTTTATTTACACTTTAACGTCAACTCAAAAACTAAATATTTTATTCGATATCTTCCATTAGTTCACACTCTGCTTGTATATAACTGGATATAAACTAAACTATATAACTGTCAATCGCTAAATAAATACTTTTTATTCGTCCACTCAAGTTCTAATATATATATATATATATATATATATATATATATATATATATATATATATATATATATAAATATATATATATATATATTTTTTTTTTTGAACTAGTAGTGGATGACAATTGATGTTAATACAGTTTTGTCAATATTAATTAAATAATTAAATTTAAAAACAAATTAATTTTAATTTTAAATGGAAGGAAAACGTTTCACATAAGGGGAAAGGTATGCAATATAGTTATTTTTTCCCATTTAGTTTAAAATAAGCGATTACTTATGATTTCATAAAACAGCTGATGTTAAGTAATAGGTTATGTGGTAGAACAGCTGTTTTAACTCATAGGTTGGGTTACTCTATTTATATTAATTGTAATTATTTAATAAAAAGTATCTAAAGTAAAGTTCTACTTGGTTGACGTGAGTAGTATTTGACTTTAAAAAGTTTTGTTTATTTTACTTATTTTAGTTTCTTTTTCTTCTATTTTTAAAAATAAAATTGTTCTGCAAAGAGCTTAGCTGTTACTCACTAACTTCACTTCACTTTAATTAATATCATCGCTTTTACTTTATCTTGACGTATCAAATACAGCGTTGACGTCGGAGAAGTCGAAACAGACATAAACCTTTTATTACCGTAATTATAAACAAAGTTCCATAGGCGGATTTTCTTGGAAAGGCTTGTACATTATAAGATAAGGGATGAACTTTCACTTTAACGGAGGAGCTGAGCTTTGGCTCCCCGTGTGTGTGTGTGTGTGTGTGTGTGTGTGTGTGTGTGTGTGTGTGTGTGTGTGTGTGTGTATGTGTGTGTGTGTGTGTGTGCATTATTGACTTGAATGATATTTTCCTTGTTTTTATTAAAAGCCAATCATTAATTGTATATGTTTGCACACAAATGATGAATCATCAAGACCGCGTATGGATTCTTCATGTAAAAGAAGTTTTCTAGTGTAACTGAACCAACTTGTAGTCGTCCAAGAAACACGCATTTCTACATCTTTATATTATACGCTAGAGCTCATCTAGTGACATTAAAGATAAGTGAAATACAAAGTGATGTACGGTTCCTTACCATACAAAGCCTGTCCCCATAACGTGTTCGGCAACCATGCTGTCCTCATCAAGCCGAACTCACAGTATAGACTTACCACTAATGAGGGCAACATGGTTACTGAAAACGTAATATGGTAGTAAACATTTTATTTTGAGGTATTGTGTGTACCAGCGAGTACTCTATTTCTTGTACTATTCTGTATCTATGCTTCTCTCCTCGGCCTAATTGACTTCCTTCTCGCTGTTTACATTAAGACACCTTAAATGATGCTGTTCACCTTGCAAAAGATTGCTCCCTTCGCGACTCTTTCTTTAGAAATGATTGTGAAAATGTGCAATATTTACGTCCGATTTTTTTTTACTTTTTATACATTTTAAGCAAACTACGGATTCGCAATTCAAAATTTGCCGATTGCTCTTTTGAACCTCTCCACAAACAACTTTGTTTTGCCCAGACACATGATACATCAATATTACCGCGTAAACATAAACTGTGTTACATTTTAGTATACATAGAAATTTGCCACTATGTGTATAGGCCTACAGGTTTGCCACTATGTATATGTAAAGCTTTCCAAATAAATAGAAGGGAAGGGTAATTCTTAATTTGAAGGGTTGCTTCACTATAAAGGATAGTGAAGCCGTATACAGTAGGAGGAACTTCTACCTTACTGAAAGCTCGTAGGAGTATAATTTTGTAATAATTGTGCAATATATTGCGAATTATATGATGGTAGTAATAACAGGTGCCAATGTTTAATATAAAAGCTTTCACACATTTATGAAATAATTGATATGGGTTATAATTAACTTGCTTTAATTAAGTTTATCAACGTTTGACATCCTTTTCATCTTCCGTCGCTAATGCGCTTTGCTAGAAGTGACGGCCTTAGTGACGCAACTAGTACACTCATTTCGAAAGGTAATTAATTCATTGAACCTAACAGGAATTCTATTTGTCAAAAGAAACAAAGTGATGGGTAGGGATAATTTCTTTACTGCCCTGTTACTGGATTCTGTTCTGATTGAAGTTAGTATCAAGGATCACTCTGTCAGATGCAACACGGATAGGCGTTTGTCGTAGGTATACAGATAACATTGTGAATGGCGTAAGGTCTGGCGCACGGAGATTCTTCCACGGAGATTTCGTGTTTTGCGTAACGTTTTTACCATTCAAAATCTGAATGTTTTTAAAGGCGAAATATTATCGCGTAATCATTGTGACGAGGGGACATAAACCTTCTAGTCTAGAAGAACTACAGGGATAAACTATCTATATACACGGGAAGGTCAGATGAGTGAGACGTGATACTATTAAATGTAGGGGAGACTCGTTACTTCTGTGACAAAGTTATAATACTTGAAATAGTTCTGGCTTCTTCCGAAAGAGCGTAGAAGTGTCGCCAGCAATTATAAGAAAAACAAACCTACAATATAAGTTTCAACTCATTTATATCATGTTTAAGGTGATGGACCCGAGGTACTACCACCTACGGTGGGTATAAAGAGTTGGGAGAATGTGTAGAACTATGACAGGAGCATAAAACCACCTGGAGGTATATAGGGACTCCAGATGTACGCGTGAAGGATTGCGTACCAAGTAACTATTGTTCCTCGGAGGTCACTCTAGTTTGTAATTTATTGTATTCTAGATTGTAATTTCGTAATAGGACACTCTGATGATGATATCGTAATCAAAATATACATAAGTGTTTAATCTTCGGTAACTTGTAATATTAGTTATTTTTTATTATTTTTCTACTTACGTACCAGCCAACGCAAACCCTTGGTAGGTTAGCCATTTGACGGCAGGCTAACCAGTAGAGGCGGACGACCTTGCTGTAGTTTTCACAGGGTTGGTTGCTAGGGCCGGGCACTGAGATAGGTGGGCTGCGTTCCATCTTCGGGTGTTAGCACAGCGTACAGACCTCATCTGCACTTACCCCGATGCGATGCAGATGGGCTGCCAGGTTGTCGTGCCCAGTGGTGGTTCTGAACGCAGCTACGGCTACATCTCTAGGCATGTTTCGGGGTATGGAAAAGTCAATCAGCTTAGCCCAATTATTCCCTGTACTGGCTTTCCTGTTGCGTGTGGTGGCCTAGTAGTTTAATTGCTTGATTGAGGTCTTTGCAGAAGAGTAAGGCTGCGCGCAAGGTGGTTGCTGGTGAACAGATCTGTTTTTCGCGAGAACACATTTTTCTGGTATTGGGGTTTTTACCAATATTTTATTCTAATATATTGTACCACTGTGCTCTTGATATTGTATACGTCTCTATAAAGGTTACGGATTACATTCGTTTCTTAAAAGAAGCATGAGAAATGGTAGATGTCATTAAATAGAAATACATGTTTGCGATAAGAGGGGTGGCCATGTAGGGACCCCGTGGTAATTTTATAAGATTAAACGCATACTCGTTAAATAGAGATATCACTTGATTCCTCTGTTTATACTCTATTTAGCATATTTAGGTTAGGTAAGGATTTCAAGTTATCTCTAGAAACGTTCACGATAACATCCCGAAACCCTTATTGAATACATTTTTTGTTTACAAAATAAACAGATGTTTGTCCTCACTATTGAGCCTCATCATCTTTTGTTCCATGTCTAAACCTTCCTTCAAGACAACCGCCAAAGATTTATTTCATATCATACATTTACATATTTCACTTATAATCTTAGTGTGGTCGCCTCAGGACATTGTACAAATGTGTTAAATAGGAAAGGCAATTAATCTTGTTTCAGAAATGACCGCCGTTCCTTGAATGTTGTAACACTCCCTCAAGGCTTGACATTAACGACGTAAAATGCAATTAATTCAATTAGGATTTATAGACTATTCAGGTCAAGGAATTAATAACCGTAGCGGAAATGGTATAGCTAAACAGAATCCTGAAATTAGGGAGAAGTTCTGTAAAAAACGCCAGGAAAAATGTCCATGTCTGTCCGCGACAAAGTGGTTTTCTAAAATTCTGACTATTGGAAAAAATATAAACAGATAGACTGAAGAATGGACAGTAAAGGTATTAGTAAGGAAAGTAAGGGATGGGGCACATGCAAATAAGAAGGTAAGGGCAAATGAAGATGAGAAGTGATGGAGAAACAGGTTCAATGCTGAGAGGCTCTAAGAAATATAAATATAAAGAATTTATATTTTTAATATTTGATTCGTATCTCTACTTAGGTAAACTTACTGACTTTATGACAGGTTTCCACCCGTGACTAATCTTTAGCTGGATCATTAATCAACTTTGAACATAATTGCCAAACACAGAAACGATAGAAATAAAGAGAGCGGTCTAGTGAGATTTAGCATTAGGTAGTTATACAAATCAAACTCTTTTAACCTCAAAAGCGACCACAAAATATCCCCCCTTTCCTTTCCTTCATGGGCAATGTCATGACAGAGCATGTTTTATGGCGCTAGTCCCAAGATGGACATTAAACAGCAAGACTTAAAGCTGGAATGTATGCTCAAAATTTAAACATCGTAAATGCTGACATTAACCGATGGTTGTTTGTTTATTCGTGAATATTGAAAATCAGTAGTCCACATCCTATATAAGGCTAATTTTTACGATACTTTTTGTTTTTTATCTAGTACGTGACCTTCTCTCACGGCCTCTGCATGCCTAACTAACTCGGTCTTCCACCTTTTGTATATCATCTCTACACTCTCCCACATCATGTACATGCTCAGTGAAGCCAGCGCTCTATTTTTTACTTCGTATCTGACACTTTTACTTCCTCTCTATGCCCAGTCAATTCAGTAATCTATTAGTTATATGGAACCTGACACTTTCTCACACATACCTAGTGAACACGGTCCTCTATTTTGTTTTATATCGTACGTTACAGGTTCCCCCATCCTCTATAAGCCAGGTCAATTCGTTCCTAAATTTTTTATATCGTGCCTAACATGCCCCGTCATCCTTTATAT
Source organism: Prosapia bicincta (assembly GCA_036971475.1). Lineage (NCBI taxonomy): Eukaryota > Metazoa > Arthropoda > Insecta > Hemiptera > Cercopidae > Prosapia > Prosapia bicincta. The sequence continues at coordinate 21,169,446 of JBAIZL010000002.1, read as the reverse complement.
CACTAGTCAGTTCCGTCCTCTAGTTTATATATGTTGTCTGCCATGTTTTTACATGCTCTTTATGCCTAGTTAATTTCGTCCTTAATTTTTTATATCGTGTCTGTCCTGTTCCCACATCCTCTCCACCTGTATTCAACTCAGTTCTCTATTTTTATTATGGTAAATTACAGATTCCCACATCTTCTGCATATCTAGTCAATCCATTCATCTGTTTCGTAAAGGAGACAATCCCACATCCTCTGCCTAGTTATTTGGGTACTTTTTGTTCTATATCCCGTACGTAAAATATACCTACATCCTTTCCATCCTATAACTGTCTAATACTCGCATTTTCTAATCTCATAACCGACACGTCCCAATAGGCGTTGCAAGCCTTGAAAACTCGGTCCTCTATTTTCTAATTTCGTACCTCATTGCCACAGCCTCTTCATACTTACTTGTCTTGGTACTCCCGTCCTCAAACCTTTGTAAGGCTGTGGCGTTTTACCACACTGACTAGAGGAGAGGCAGCATGTTCTTGATATGATCAGTGAAGAAGGATACCACTGATCTGATAACCAGATGGATAACTAGAGGTAAACCAAGGAAGGACTCGGCGGTGTTGTTTACTCGAACGGGACAGTTAAATCAATATGATATTGCGTTTAATGCTAGTCAAAGGGAAAGGTTTGGTTAGCAAATAGTGCAGTACACAATGAGGCCATGGTGTAATTAGTTTCCGAGTTTCCTGTTAACTATTGAGTAGAGAAACCACATTGGACCAGAAAAAATTAGGATCAGATATTGTTGTAGTAAGTTATCTAAACGAGAACATTTTTTCATCAAATACAATTCTCAACTGAGCAAAACTCATCACAGATAAATCAAAAGCTTGTGGGAGTGAATATCACCTCCTAGATATATTAAGACTTGAATGTCTCAATAAAATTATCAATATCCCCATTTTGTATTTCTTCTTGGAACAACGATCGGCTTTCCCACAACCTAAACATCTTATTTTACGTTTTATTTGGAATCGCCTAGATATCTTTTTTTAAATTTATTATAGATATTTTCCCTAGACGATGCAATGTTTATACTGTTCTGGATAAGGTGTCACATTTTCTCTCGTGTCTTTCCTCAACTTTGTCACATAACTGAGACATCTCCACATCCTCGAAGTAGTCGTAACGAATCACCAGTGTCGAATGCCGTGTACGTAAGTCGTATAGAAAGGCACCTAGTTCTTAGTTCTCTCTTCCCTCAACACAGTTTATCTTTGCCAAATAAGCCTTTTACCTTTGGTCTTGAACCTTACCAAAAACACATCTCAACTAAGAGTGAATTATGGTCTACTACTATAAATCTATTAATTTGTTCAATTCCCTCTATTAGTTCATAGCCTCCTTATATATATCTTGTTAACATTTTTAATCTTTAATAAAACACTTTTCATTCATCCACTCAAGTTGAAATAGATTTCCTAAAACTTGAAGTGGATGACAATTGATGTTATTAAATTTTTTTTAAAACTTAATAGTGAACAATTTAAGTTTTATATGGGAGAAAAACGTTTTTCAAAAGGCGCAAGATGACTATAGTTATATCAGTTCATTTGGGTTAACTTATGTGATAACTTATGATGTCATGAAACAGCTGACTTTATGTCATAGGTTATGTGGTAAAATAGCTGTTTTAACTATTAGGTTATGACATTTAATTTATTGAATTGTAATTATTCAATAAGAAGTAACTAAAATAAAAATTTTCTTTGTTGACCTAAATAGAAGTTGACTTTAAATATATTTGTTTAAATAGTTGGTATTGGGACAAAAGTAGTGCCAACCACTCCAATGTTACGGATAGATGAGCAAACATATTTGACATTCTTTGATTGTAGTTTAAATTGTAAATTCCGATACACTACATTCCACATCTTTTTCTTGTAAAACAGTGTTCGTAGCTCTCGGAATTCGTTTCATAGCGTTAACGTGTAGACCAGTGTTTTCCAACCTTTTTCAGCTGGCGACCCATCTCTCCTTATCGGAATATCGCAACAGTCCAACGGTTCCTGGTGGAGTAAACAACAGTATTTATATCGTATTCCTTCTTTATATATAATTTACCATCAAATATTGTAAACAAACATACACAGACGCGCGCACACACACACACACACACAAATATATATATATATATATATATATATATATATATATATATATATATATATATATACATACACACACACACACACACACACATATATATATATATATATATATATATATATATATAATATATTTGTTGTCACGTTACATTGTTACCATTAAAATACAATTTGATTTGCTTCGAATTTTCTGATGTTTTAATTTTTGCGACCCATCTGGAACGCTCCTGCAACCTATCGGTTGGGAACTGCTGGTATCGATCATTACAATACATACAAATCGCTCCCACTCTGTTAATTTGTTAGTTTTAATTCAAATAGGTGTCATTCTTGACGGGTGTTTGACTCGAGACCCTCAAATAACCCCAGAGCAACATTGAAATTAGCATAACTTCACCCTATTAATATTAGAGTTTCTTAGATGCACAATGTTAACACTTCTCCACACAGACTTGAAAGTTTTATTCATCAAACAACATCTCCGACACTTAACAAATAGGTTCTAGAAACAGGCCCACGCACATACAAAGTCAACACTTATATCCTCCCTGGGAAGGTCACACACACAGACGGCCGCTGTCGCTACTGACGGTAAAATGCAAATAAAATGCACATACTAATATTAGTTTGCTTTACAGTAATGTCCCAGGTGATGCAGGAGCACATCCTCAGGGTTGCAGCTTAGAATCAATGGAAGTTCTAAGTTTGAGTGCATGCCATTTCAGGTTCTAGCATGGCAGTGGAAGACGAGTTGCATGTCATTCTTACCATACCCTCACTAACAAGAGGCCATGTACTTTGTGAAGTGTTACCACTCATTATCCCTTATCACGATAGGGATACTAACAGCATGGGCATGTGAAATGGAGGCTGCTTAATAGGTGTAACTGTTACGATCGCTGGGCGGGTTTTAGGCCAAGACCCGTTGCCCAATTGGCTGAAATGTTTGTTTAATACCTTACTATTTCCTGAAAGCCTTTCGATCGCCTTAGCTCCGTTGTGACGTCTTACAATAAACCATCTTTATTATATCGGGTGGGACCTCTTTTCATCCCGGTCGAGGGCAGGTCTACTTCAAATAAATAAACCTGTCCTCTCGATCTATATATTTCTCTCATTTTTGGACTAGCGTATCTTTATGACTTTACCATACTTCTTTTTATACTTATCTATAGTGCGAACCACGTAACCGTGCACTTGACCTTGAAATATCGCACAAGATTTCTCGTGTACTACTTCTGAATACAAGTTACATTAAAGAATGGTCTACAAATCAACAGCTTCTGCCTACGATTTGTCTACATATATTTCAATTTTACAATTTATCATCGAATTTATCTAATATCGACCGTTTCATGCAAATCAGTGTTTTGATAGTCCTTATCGGGTTTGTAGGAAAGTATTCATACTGGCCCTCTACGTTTTATCTCGCCTATTGCGATCTCTCAAGACCAAGTACACGATTACTTGGTCCTCACTACACTCTTCTTGTTAAAAGAGGTGTAACTTTTAATCACCTCTTTATGTCTCTGATAAAGATTAGGACCCCTACAGGCTTCTACGCACAGGATACGAGTGATATCTCTACCAGGTGTCTTTATCTTCTTAATGTATCTCTCCTTTATTCATATTTCTTGCAATACTTTGTACTTGATCTCTCCCTTTCTTTCTCTTTCTGTGATATGTGTATATGTAGGTATTTCATGTTTTTAAGTAAAATTATATATGTATATATATATATATATATATATATATATATATATATATATTAAAACAACATAGGTTATTCAAATACAAGAATATTTATTATTTTATATCCAAAGCTTTTCGTTGGCAAACAGTACCAACATCATCAGGAATGAAAATTATATATATATATATGTATACTAAGTAAGTTACATACAGTTAAAACTAGAAATTTTTTTTCTCAAATACTCTTAACAAATTTAATATAGAAGTATAGTAGATAATAAGTGAAATCATCAGACTGTGACTTTTAACATGCGAAGTAATGAAACATTAAAATAGTTATATACTACAAGAGACTTTATAGTTTTAAAACAAAGAACAATAACATATATCTTATAATATTATTATTATTACTTTTAAAATTATACCTTATATAATATACCTTTTGAATATTGATTCATCATTTAAAAAATGTTTTCAATATGTAATAAAGGGGATCATTTTTTTGTACATCAGGAGTGACTCAATCCACTATATGTGCAGCACTAAATCTTACAATCCTTCTTCCAAGTGGAGCTTAAATAAAACCCACAAATAAGAAAACGTATTTCAGTTTACTTGAATTATTTCTCACTTTTAAAATTTAAAATTATTTAATTCTAATTAAAACATATATTTAAATTAGCGCAAGTCTACCCAAAGGGGCCCACAGACAGTATGTGTGAAGAAACAAAAGCTAAAGTTTATGAAAGTTTCACCTAAAACACAGCTCCAACCTTAACACCGCCAAGTGTAAAGCTCTGCAAATAGTTTAAATAATATAAATAAATAACAAAATTTAAAAACACATTTATGTCAGTTAGATACAAGAGAACTCTTACTCAAATGTTTTTAAGCACATTTATAAGGTTAAAATAAATGGGATTAAAGGGATTGGTCTATAAATAATCTCCGGTCGTTATATGAGGTTGGGACTGTCAACTGGCTAAACAGTTTAACTATAATAACAAATAAAAGATGCACACAAAACTCACAAATCAATGATTTATTTACTCAGACACGTTTCAATGACAGTCATTATCATCAGTGGGTGTTTCCACTACAAACTCCAACTTTCAACTTAAGTGACTGTAACGTTACGTTCTACATTCAAACTGTGGGCGTGGTCACGGCAGTTAATAACAATATTTTAAGTTAAGCTCAAAGCATAGTTGGTGTAGTTGGATAAAATATTACTTCAAAACAAAATACAATCAACTCACTTGATACTTACTACCATCTCCTGACAATTTATCACCTAATATCTAAGACTGTTATTTTGTTGTACAACGTCCGTAAATATGAATGTACACAAAACATGACCGAGTCCTTCGAAGCACAATTAGACGCTAAATTTTAGGGATATCTGCCCCCAAGTGCTTATTTTACTCCGTTTTAAATTCTTAGTAAATATACAACTTAGCAATTCCTTGATAAGTAAGAAATTTTCTTACATGGTTCAAACTACTCGAAATACAATGCCTCTCAGCCTAAACTTAATCGTTTGCATTCTTTGTAAACAGTGCCACTTTTATTTACACACAGCTCAAACGGGGGCATAATTCTTCCGCTGTCCTAATGGTTTATTGACATTTATAAATCCTATATTTTTAAAGATTTGTAATTGCGTTTGCTGTATACTTTTGTAACGTAATCACTTCAGGATTTGTATCTTAAAACATTGCAGGTTTAGAAAACACGGCGTTGTGTAGGCAGTATAGCGACAGAGGTGAGCGTATAACAGTACTGTGGAAACGGTAACGATAAAAGGCTGAAGAAATGAATACAAGCAATTATGGCAATCATTATGAATTGATTATAATGTTATGATTGTTGTAATTTATTTGTGGAAATAAAATTTATGACAATTAAATTAAAGTAATTACCAAATTATCATGAATTTAATTTTTAAATGTCCAACCTATTTTATTTATTTTAAATTACACTCAAGTTATTGTGACAATCTGAATTAAACTAATAAACTCACACAAATTTTATTAATAATCAAATTATATATTTATAGAACAGAGGAATATAAATAACGTACTGTATAAAGGAAGACAAAGTGGGTGAAATCAATCGAAAGGAGTTCTTAAATGATTAGGGTCATTAAAAAACATAATAATACAAAACTAAATTTGTATCAGGAAATGTTTTTTTTTTACTCAGTCTTATAAACATATTGGCAGTTAGCATGAACATAGAAAGGAAGGGGCAGAACATAGGGATGCACCATATTGTAGAGGCATTAGTAGCATCACATTATTCCTTTTAATTTGTTGGGAAATTAAATATTTATTAACAGTAAAAGCGCTGCAAGCATACGTTTAGAGGCTTAAGTATTGTAATTTTAGCTTGTATTTTTTCCCTTAAATATTTGAATACGCTTGGAGCAGCTTAATTTTAAAAAAACTGCCGATTTCATATACGTAATTATTGAAGTCTATTTACTCTATAATAAGCGAAAGTAATTATTGAAACTAATATTAGTTAGATTTAAATATTTATTTAATGTTTGAAAAAAAACTGTAATAACATCAAATGGCATCAACTTCAGTTTTAAAAAAAGGTATTTGAACTTGAGTGGATGAATGAAGAGTATTTTATTAGCGATTGAAAATTTGAACAACATGTATATAGGGAATGTGTTGATTAATAGTAGAAATTGAACTAAACCAATATATCACACTTGATGATTTTTATAAATTATTTTTCAACAAGAAAGGATTCTTATTAACACATAACATCACTAACCTCGAGAAGAAACGAATAGTAATTTTAAAATAGGAAATTCCTGTAAATATTGATTTGTATCTATTTCAAAATAAAAATACCAGTGGCATGACATTAAATTAGTTATCACATTAGGCCAGTCACGGTTTTAATATGTCTTTAATTTTTGTCTAGTTTTAGTTATATTTTCAGATTTATTATTTCTGCAAGTACATTTCCCGTTATATTTCTCATTTTATCACCTCTGAAATCGCATTTTCCTACGGTTTCCACTTTTTCGTAAAAATAACCACTATTTTCTCCATTTTTCATTTTATTCGGTTTTAGTTACCTCTGTAACCATAAATTCCCTCTTGTTTGTTTGATTACCTCTTTAATAAGAGTTTCCATTATATTACCTTTGTAATCACAGGATCCGATTAGTTTTTTCTTTAATTTTTGTTTGTTTTTAATACCTTTACCTACATTGTCTGTCCATTTTTCATTATATTTCGGGTTTAAATAACTCTGAGCCGGAAATAGGGAGAAAAAAGGTAGTGAGAGGGGATGAGAACTTATGAATGGGGTTACGTGAAGAAGAGAAAGAGAGGGGAGATGAGGAGAGGAGAAGAGAGATAATAGATAGAGTGTGACGTGAGGGGAAAAGAGGTGAGGGCAGATAGTGCTATTGGAGTTAAGAGAGGGACTTTAGGAGGAAGACGACACACGAAGGGGGAAGGGAGACAAAAGGAAAGATGTTAGGTGAGGAAAGGAGAAAAAGTGAGAGATGATTTATGGAGAGGGGCAATAGAATGAGAGTAGGCGAAGGGTGATATAGAGAATGGGAGCAAAAGATGAGGTAGGGAGAGTACGTTGGAAAAAGAGAAAGGGAGATTGGAGGAATAGTGCCTTAGGGAGAATATGGAGAGGAGCGAGGAGAGTAAGATAAAATGGGGTGAGAGGTGAGAAGAAAGAGAGGCCGTGATAGGAAGTGGGGAAAGGTAAGGTGGTGACAGAGAGAGAGAAAGCCGATATAAGAAGAAGGGCGAGTGGAATGACAGGTGGTGGGAGATAGGAGAACAGAGTGTAAGGAGGAGAAGGGAAGAGCAAAATGATACAAGAAGGTAAGGGAGAAAAAGAATAGCTATGGGGGAAATGGACGAGGAGGAATAGGAGAAGAGGGGATGAAGATTAGAAGACGAGAAAGGGAGAAAGAGAATGGGAGAGAGAATAACATCGGCTCTACTAATATAAGCCTTTTTTTTAGCAAAATAAATCATAAAACATTATGTGGAAAAATATTTCGAAACATTATTGTAAACTTTGTATACTCATGATTATATCTCCTTTGCGAAATTAAGATGCCTTTGAGTGCTTTGAAAAAGTCAACATTTTAGCTTAATATAATCGGCAGTTTTTTTAGATTAAGTTGCTCCAAACGTATTTAAATATTTAAGAGCAAAGAAAATACAGGCTAAAATTACAATACTTAAAGCCTCTAAACGTATGCTTGCAGCGCTTTTACTGTTAATAAATATTTAATTTTCAAACAAATTAAAAGGAATAATGTGATGCTACTAATGCCTGTACAATATGGTGCATCCCCTTGTTCTGCCCCTTCCTTTTTATGTTCATTCTAACTGCCAATATGTTTATAAGACTGAGTAAAAAAAAATCTCATAAAAATCTAAGTGAATGAATACTGGTTTTTAATGACCTTAAATAATTAAAAACTCCTTTTGATTGATTTTACCTCCTCTGTGTTCCTTTATAAAATACGTTCTTTATATTCCTCTGCTCTATTGATATATAATTTGATTATTAATAAAATTTGTGTGAGTCTATTAGTTTAATTCAGATTGTCACAATAACTTGAGTGTAATTTAAAATAAATAAAATAGATTGGACATTTAAAAAATTAAATTCATGGTAATTTGGTAATTACTTTAATTTAATTGTCATAAATTTCATTTCGACATATAAATTAAAATAATCATAACATTATAATCATTTCATAATGATTGCCATAATTGCTTCTATTCATTTCTTCAGCCTTGTATCGTTACCGTTTCCATAGTACTACTGTTATACGCTCACCTCTGTCGCTATATTGCCTACACAGCGCCGTGTTTTCTAAACCTGCAATGTTTTAAGATAAAAATCCTGAAGTGATTACGTTACAAGAGTATACAGCAAACGTAATTACAAATCTTTAAAAATGTAGGATTTATAAATGTCAATAAACCATTAGGACAGCGGAAGTATTATTCCCCCGTTAGAGATGTGTGTAAATAAAGGTGGCGCTGTTTACAAAGAATGCAAACGTTTAAGTTTAGGACTGAGAGGCAATGTGTTTCGAATAGTTTGAACCATGTAAGAAAATAACTTACTTATCAGGAAATTGCTAAGTTGTACATTTAATGAGAATTTAAAAGGGAGTGAAATGAGCACTTGGGAGATATCCCTAAAACTTAATGTCTAATTGTGCTTCGACGCACTCGGTCACGTTTTGTGTACATTCATAGTTGTACAACAGTCTTAACAGTACATAATAACAGTCTTAGATAATAGGTGATAAGTTGTCAAGAGTTGGTAGTAAGTATCTAGTGAGTTGATTGTATTTTGTTTTGAAGTAATATTTTCTCACAATTGTCGATAGATCATATTAAACTGTAATGGATTATTGACCGACCAGAATCAGGGAGGAAGAAGATTAGACCAGAGACGTAGCCAGGGATTCCAGTGAGCGAGATAACAAGGAGACAGTTTGTGTAACCACCGTACTCGGAACAGAAATGGATGAGATTTTACACAAATAGAAATTTGCATTCGTTTTTATAATTCTCAGTGAACCAAAACTTAGTAAATATAAATTAATAAGGGAAAAAAATGTAATATGAGAAAAGGGGTTAAAAGGCAAACTTTATCCAACAACACCAACTATGCTTTGAGCTTAACTTAAAATATTGGTGTTAAGGTTGGAGCTGTGTTTTAGGTGAAACTTTCATAAACTTTTGCTTTTGTTTCTTCACACATACTGTCTGTGGGCCCCTTTGGGTTTTAATTAGAATTAAATAATATTAAATTTTAAAAGTCAGAAAGAATTCAAGTAAACTGAAGTATGTTTTCTTATTTGTGGGTTTTATTTAAGCTCCACTTGGAGGAAGGATTGTAAGATTTAATATATAATTCATAAAAACAGTGCTGCACATATAGTGGATTGAGTCACTCCTGATGTACACAAATTAATCCCCTTTATTACATATTGAAAACATTATTTATATAATGAATCAATATTCAAAAGGTATATTATATAAGGTATAATTTTAAAAGTAATAATAATAATAATAATAATAATATAAGATATATGTTATTGTTCTTTGTTTTAAAACTATAAAGTTTCTTGTAGTATATAACTATTTTAATGTTTTTATAACTCTGCATGTTAAAAGCCACAGTCTGATGATTTCACTTATTATCAACTATACTTCTATATTAATTTTGTTAAGAGTATTTGAGAAAAAAAAAATTTCTAGTTGTAACTGTATGTAACATAATTAGTATATATATATATATATATATATATATATATATATATATATATATATATATATATATATATAGATTTACTTAAAAACATGAAATACATACGTATACACATATCACAGCAAGAGAAAGAAAGGGAGAGATCAACTACAAAGTATTGGAAGAAATATAATTAAGGAGAGATACATTAGAAAGATAAAGACACCTGGTAAAGATATCACTTGTATCGCGTGCGTAGAAGCCTGTAGGGGTCCTAATCTTTATCAGAGACATAAAGAGGTGATTAGCAGTTACTCCTCTTTTAACAAGAAGAGTGTAGTGAGGACCAAGTAACCATGTACATAACCAAGATCGCAATAGGCCAGATTAAACCTAGAGGGCCAGTATGAATACTTTCCTGCAAACCTGATAAGGACTATCAAAACACTGATTTGCATGAGACGGTCGATATTAGATAAATTTGATGATAAATTGAAATATTGAAATATGTGTAGACAAATCGAAGGCAGAAGCTGTTGATTTCTTGACCATTCTTATCATGTAACTTGTTTTCAGAAGTAGTACACGAGAAATCTTGTGCGATCTTTCAAGGTCAAGTGCACGGTTACGTGGTTCGACCTATAAATAAGTATAAAAAGAAGTATAATAAAGTCATAAAGATACGCTAGTCCAAAAATGAGAGAAATATATAAATCGAGAGGATAGGGCAAATTATTTGAAGTAGACCTGCCCTCGACCGTGGTGAAAAGAGGTCCCACCCGATATAATAAAGATAGTTTAACCAATACTGTAATTCCAAATCTGCGCGTAACCAAAGGCTAGAAGCATTTAAACTGTTTTTTCTTAGAATATGCACATCACAAAAAAATCTACGTTTGCACACCACTGTGAGACGTCACAACGGGGCTGAGGCAATCGAAAGGCTTTCAGGAAATATTAAGGTATTAAACAAACATTTCAGCCGATTGGGCCCCGGGTCTTGGCCTAAAACCCGCCCAGCGATCGTAACAGTTACCCCTATTAAGCTGCCTCCATTTCACATACCCATGCTGTTAGTAACCCTATCGTGATAAAGGATAATGAGTGGAATGCACTTCACAAAGTACATGGCCTCTTGTTAGTGTGTCTATGGTAAGAATGACATGCAACTCGTCTTCCACTGCCATGTTCGAACCTGAAATGGCATGCATTTCAAACTTAGAACTTCCATCGAGGCTAAGCTTCAACCCTGAGGATGTGCTCCTGCGTCACCTGGGACATTACTGTAAAGCAAACTAATATTAGTATGTGCATTTTATTTGCATTTTACCGTCAGTAGGGACAGCCGCAGCCTGTGTGTGTCGTGGATGGGGTCTAACCTTCCCAGGGAGGATATAAATTTGGACTGTTTGAAATGTGCGTGGGCCTATTTCTAGAACCTTTTTGTTAAGTGTCGAAGGTGTTGTTTGATTAATAAAACTTTTAAGTCTGTTTGGAGAAGTGATAATATTGTTCATCTAAGAACCTCCGCGTTCTAATGTTAGTAGCGTGAGGTTGTGCTAATCTCAATTTTTTCTCTGTGTGTTATTTGAGGGTCCCGAGTCAAACCCCCGTCAAGAATGACACCTATTTGAATTGAAACTAACAAGTTAACAGAGTGGGAGCGATTTCTATGTATTGTAATGGTCGAAACCAGCAGTTCTCAACCGATGGGTTGCGAGAGCGTTCCGGATGGGTCGCAAAAAATAAAACATCAGAAAAATTGAAGCAAATCAATTTGTATTTTAATGGTACAATATCACGTGCCAACAAATATTTTATAAACATATATATATATATATATATATATATATATATATATATATATATATTTGTATGTGTGTGTGTGTGTATGTTTGTTTACAATATTTGATGGTAAATTATATATAAAGAAGGAATACGATATAAATACTGTTGTTTACTCCACCAGGAACCGTTGGACTGTTGCGATATTCCAATAAGGAGAGATGGGTCGCCACCTGGAAAAGGTTGGAAAACACTGGTCTACACGTTAAAGCCATGTAATGAATTCCGAGAACTACTAACACTGTTTTACAAGAGAAAGATGTGGAATGTAGTGTATCGGAATTTACAATATAAACTACAACCAAAGAATGTGAAATACTTTTGCTCGTCTATCCGTAACATTGGGGTGGTTGGCACTACTTTTGTCCCAATACCAACTATTTAAACAAATATTTTTCAAAGTCAACTTCTATTTAGGTCAACAAAGAAAAATTGTATTTTAGTTACTTCTTATTGAATAATTAAGTGGATGAATAAAAAGTGTTTTATTAACGATTAAAAATTTAAACAAGATATATATATATATATATATATAAGGAGACTATGAACTAATAGAGGGAATTGAAAAAATTAATAGATTTATAGTAGTAAACCATAATTCACTCTTAGTTGAGATGTGTTTTTGGTAAGGTTCAAGACCAAAGGTAAAGGGAGACTTTGGCGAGGATAAACTGTGTTGAGGGAAAAGAGAACTAAGAACTAGGTGCCTTCCTATACGAATTACGTACAAGGCATTCGATACTGGTGGTTCGTTACGACTACTTCGAGGATGTGGAGATGTCTCAGTTATGTGACAAAGTTGAGGAATCGAGATCATTACGCATGAAGAAAAAGTTAGAGACAAACAAAGTAAAGACTCGAGAGAAAATGTGACACCTTATCCAGAACAGAATAAACATTGCAATCGTCTAGGAAAAATGTCTTTAATAAGTTAAAAAATGATATCTAGGCGATTCCAAATAAAACGTAATATAAGATGTTTAGGTTGTGGGAAAGCCGATCGTTGTTCCAAGAAGAAATAAAAAATGGGGATATTGATAACTTTATTGAGACATTCAAGTCTTAATATTTGTAGGAGGTGATATTCACTCCCACAACCTTTTGATTTATCTGTGATGTGTTTTGCTCAGTTGAGAATTGTATTTGATGAAAAAATGTTCTCGTTTAGATAACTTACTACAACAATATCTGATCCTAATTTTTTCTGGTCCAATGTGGTTTCTCTACTCAATAGTTAACAGGAAACTCGGAAACTAATTACACCATGGCCTTATTGTGTACTGCACTATTGGCTAACCAAATCTTTCCCTTTGACTAGCTTTAAACGCAATATCATATTGATTTAACTGTCCCGTTCGAGTAAACAACACCGCCGAGCCCTTGCTTGGTTTTTAATTCCTTCAATGTCTTTTAAAATGAGATATCCTACACTCTTTCTGATCATAAATCCATTTTCCGTCTATCATCTCAATAAACCGATTTGTTTGGTAAAAATCTAGTTTGCTTTAGAGCAACAGTGCCTCACAAGATGTGACAACTGATATTGTGAATTCTGCATTGTACATTCACACGTAAGTCTAGCCAGTCTCTAGTGACTCTGCCGAAGGTATAGAGTGATTCACAGTAAAAGCATACCCTCTAGTTATCCAACAGGGTATAGCCTGACAAGTTCTTCACTGATCATATCAAGAACATGCTGTCTCTCCTCAAGTCAGTGTGGTAAAACGCCACAGCCTTACAAAGGTTTGAGGACGAGAGTACCAAGACAAGTATGTATGAAGAGGCTGTGGCAATGAGGTAGGAAATTAGAAAATAGAGAACCGAGTTTTCAAGGCTTGCTACGCCTGTTGGGACGTGTCGGGTATAAGATTAGAAAATACGAGTATAAGACAGTTATAGGATGGAAAGGATGTAGGTATATTTTACGTACGGGATATAGAACAAAAAGTACACAAATAACTAGGCATGCAGAGGATGTGGGATTGTCTCCTTTACGAAACAGATGAATGGATTGACTAGATATGCAGAAGATGTGGGAACCTGTAATTTACCATACTAAAAATAGAGAACTGAGTTGAATACAGGTGGAGAGGATGTGGGAACAGGACAGACACGATATAAAAAATTAAGGACGAAATTAACTAGACATAAAGAGCATGTAAAAACATGCCAGACAACATATATAAAATAGAGGACGGAACTGACTAGTGATATAAAGGATGAGGGGGCATGTTAGGCACGATATAAAAAATTTAGGACCGAATTGACCTGGCTTATAGAGGATGGGGGAACCTGTAACGTACGATATAAAACAAAATAGAGGACCGTGTTCACTAGGTATGTGGAGGATGTGAGAAAGTGTCAGGTTCCATATAACTAATAGATTACTGAATTGACTGGGCATAGAGCGGAAGTAAAAGTGTCAGATACGAAGTAAAAAATAGAGCGCTGGCTTGACTGAGCATGTACATGATGTGGGAGACTGTAGAGATGATATAAAAAAGGTGGAAGACCGGGTTAGTTAGGCATGCAGAGGCCGCGAGAGAAGGTCACGTACTAGTTATAAAACAAAAAGTATCGTAAAAATTAGCCTTATATAGGATGTGGACTACTAATTTTCAATATTCACGAATAAACAAACAACCATCGGTTAATGTCAGCATTTACGATGTTTAAATTTTGAGCATACATTCCAGCTTTAAGTGTTGCTGTTTAATGTCCATCTTGGGACTAGCGCCGTAAAACATGCTCTGTCACGAAATTGCCCATGAAGGAAAGGAAAGGGGGGATATTTTGTGGTCGCTTTTGAGGTTAAAGCCCTAGCTTTGAGTAAGCCTACTCACAAAGCACACGGGAAGAACAGTTATTTTAAACTATTGTTTATTTCATGTATAACCAATCATGTAACATCAATATTATATTGGTTATTTGATGTTGATTTGTATAACTACCTAATAGCTATATCTTACTACACCGCTCTCTTCATTTGCATTGTTTCTGTTTTTGGCAATTATGGTCAAAGTTGATTAATGATCCAGCTAAAGATTAGTCACGGGTGGAAACCTGTCATAAAGTCAGTAAGTTTACTTAAGTAGAGATACGAATCAAATATTAAAAATATAAATTCTTTATATTTATATTTCTTAGAGCCTCTCAGCATTGAACTTGTTTCTCCATCACTTCTCATCTTCATTTGCCCGTATCTTCTTATTTGCATGTGCCCCATCCCTTTCTTTCCTTACTAATACCTTTACTGTCCATTCTTCAGTCTATCTGTTTATATTTTTTCCAATAGTCACAATTTTAGAAAACCACTTTGTCGCGGACAGACATGGACAAACATTTTTCCTGGCGTTTTTACAGAACTTCTCCCTAATTTCAGGATTCTGTTTAGCTATACCATTTCCGCTACGGTTATTAATTCCTTGACCTGAATATCTATAAATCCTAATTGAATTAATTGCATTTTACGTCGTTAATGTCAAGCCTTGAGGGAGTGTTAAACACTCAAGGAACACCCACGACGTTCCATGCACAAAGTAACTGTGCATTAGTTGTCGATCTCCTTTATTGAGTTTCATTACAAAGGACAGTAAATCTTTACTGCAACGTTTTATACGGCGGGGGCGGGTATTCTATTCCCCAAGGTCACTATGTCTCTTTTTTATCAATTCTTTCCTTCTTATACCTTTAGTGATGAGAATTTTTCTAGGAATTTTCCACTCAGACCTTTGTTAGCACACTTTTTCGTTCAAGGTTACTCTCTTAGCTTCCACAGGAATAACAAAGCAACGGTCTCTACCTTTAGCTTCACAGGTAATTGGACGCTTGTTTCAGACGTTTACTAAAAGAATGGCAGTTTTAGTACTTGCGGATATACTGACATTGTTTTTGTTTTTTCATCTAAACATCTGAATGTCAAATATTTTGCGTTTGGAAAGTCGTAACATTGTAATAAATTTAGTTTTATCATCATAGAATATCATTGTCAAAATTAAAAGTCCATTTGCATTGCTTTGTTTGGTTTTTGTTCACTGGTCTTTACTTTTCTTTAAAATTGGTGTACATTTATAAATTTCCATATCAGGTTTCATCCCTACGTATCCAATGCCATCATTTACTCCCGTGGCTACCATGGATTGAGAAAAGGCTTCGTATGTGTGTGTGTGTGTGTGTGTGTGTGTGTGTGTGTGTGTGTGTGTGTGTGTGTGTGTGTCTAGAACGATTTTAAATAGACACCAGTCCCTTTCTGACTGTCGCTCTCTAAGCTTCAGCCTTTAATCTAGCATCGTGTGACCGTTTCATCGTCTATTTGAAGTTGACTTCCATATATCTATTGTCAAAGGGAATATCAATTAACTGCAGTCTTTCGAGACATGAAACGATCGAGTCACTAGCTCAGCACAAGGGGCGAAGACAAAGAATGGTGTCCTAGTAATGCTTATTCTAATATTACATAATATATAGAATCTCAGTCCGTATGGCGTTAGCTACTTGTATGTCAAGGTGTAGCTAGTTATAACTAATTGCACTTAAAAGGGTAGTTGCGTATGAAATTATAACAGTCAACAATAAAGAATTAAGTTTTTTCAGCTGTCAAACATTAGTGGACGGTTGGTGACTGCCAACTGCAGTTTTTCCTTCCTAGATCTAAATCCTCTATGTGAGGGTTACACCCCTACAAGTCGTTGTAGGACTGAAAGCCCACGGGTAATCCTGACAGGTTGTAAAATATTTTATCGAGGCTGTTTTATTGTTTCTAAAATATTTCGTTTTATTATTTTTTATTTTTTCAGCAAAAAATCATTGCCTTTTTTTAAAAAAAAACATTTTTGTCTATAAAAGAAAAAATAAAAGATTGTTTTTAATTTAAAAATAATAAATAAATAATAGCTAAAAAAGAACTGACCTCGTTCAATCACAATTTGTAAAATACATTTAATTTATATTAGGAAAGTATGAAAAAACATTGTATGAACTAAAAACTCGTGCAACACAATATACAGAAATAAATAAAATCTAATTTTTGCAAGAGCAAAAATAATACAATAAATAATTACGAAAACAAATATTTATGGCTAGAAATATTTTCTTATTTTATCAGCAGTGTAATACTGTATATTGTGCCTATACACGTGAAAAATAATACTTTATTTAAAAAGGACGTCAACACTCGTCAAAACGGGTCAATCACCAGTGCAAAGTCAACACTAACCCCTAAGTAGTTTTGGGGCCTACTGTCCGGCCGAGTCAAAACAGTAACATTTTCAGTTTAGTTTTAAACTTGAGACCTTTATTCTGAGTACCACCTTACGTAAAACCAACCGTGGGTGAGTAATAGTTCGACTAAACTAGCCGAGGGGTATTCTGATGGTACGGAGAACCGGGGACTTCATAATGTTCTATTTCTGGAAGGGGTGACATATCACTGGTTTACAGACTACAGACCAAGAGGGTTGCCTGTGTCTAGTCTAGGCCTTACGGTCAAGCTGGTATGTACTGATACCACGGGAGTATATCAAGCCTCCTCGTAACTGAGTTGGGGAGCCAAGGGTTTAAGGTTGGATTCGTAGGGGCAGAGGATTCGTTCGGTATGAACAGTCACCCGTAGTCTATTCATCAGAGTTGAAATATAGGGCGGCTCCATTTAGTCTCCATTTCATTAGCGTCATAACTACACCACTTTTCAGAATGCCATACCCTTGCAAACCCAAGTCAACTAGATAGATTGTGACAAAGTTTTACAAGGCCCCCTATCTGATGGACAGGGCAATGATACAATGTTCTTAGACAAAGTTAGTCCAAGAGACGACGAAACTTCTGACCATTAACTTCGGACATTTCTTGATGGAAGTGACACCAGTGATAGCGAAGTAAACTTCGTGTCAGAATTTAAAAAATCTGGATTCCTTGCAAAGTAAACCATTCTTTCTAGCGAAAAAAATAGTAGTCTATAGCAATTAATAACATTTGCTATTGTGTTGTGTTTTTAATATTAAGAAAAGTGTAAAGAAATAAAAAAATAACTGACGAAATGTATTTGTTAAACATTTCTACAGAAGAAACATAACTAACCGACAGAATTTTAAGTACTGAGGATTAAATTGTAAAAACGCGTTGTTTATAGTATAATGAAGACCTATTGTTCTAAAATTAAACCCAAAATAGAATAGTTTTATTAACGTTTTAAACCCGTCAACAAACTGCGGAAGGGGGCAAAGTTGTACTAACCACTCTGAAAGCATCAGTGTTCGTTATAGGTTTTTCTCAAGTTCAGGATAAATAAATAGTACCAACAGACACAATAAACATGTTTTTATTGTGTGATGTTATAGTGAAAGGACAGTGGCAACAGTATGATTATAGTTGCAATACCAGAAACCTAGAGAGACAAATGTTTTCTCTCAAAGGCTTTATCTGAGTAGGAATGGTGGATGATGAAATATTTCCGAACAGAAGCAGACTAAAGCAGCGTCACATTTCCGTATCTTTATTAATTTTAAGGATAGATGGAGTTACTTTAACTTTATGTAGTAGGTGAATACAACTGTATTTATTAAATCTGGAAATCTAATTTCCTTAGTATATGACATGACCCTAACCTTGAAGATTATCTCTGTTCTATGAACTTTCTACATTGAAACTTGAATAGAGCATCAGTCATAGGATATTAAGGCTTCCTGAAAATCGTACTCAGATGTAAGGAGGCATTGCGTAGTACTAACTTAAATAAAAATTACAATCGATGGGTTTCAAACAGTTTTATTTCTAGAATAGTATTTTCCGCCGTAGACCAACTTATTTTGCAATCAGGGAACCAATTCAGTCAAATGGGCCTCCTAATTTCTTTCTTTAATCTTGTTTACGTATATACTTTACTAAGAAGGTGTGTGTGTGTGTGTGTGTGTGTCTGATATAGAGGCTTACATCACTACTTTCGGACTTTCACCGTGTTTTTCTTCATCGAATTTCATGTTTTCCGAATCCTACTTTGTGAATGTCGCCATTCTACTGTTTACCTGCTATTTTGTGGTTTTGGGGAACTGAGTTTCACCTTTTCTCTAATGACGTCACTTTGCAGGAACCATATTTTAGTTCTGCAGTATTGTGCAATGTTTCCACTGGGGTAGAACGGCATTTAGTGGGCTGACAAACGGACTAGAGGACCACCATCTGTTTGTTTATACCCACCATCTGCCGGATTGTTCTGTATACATTTTCTCCTATTTTTTTTCTGCCCTAGGGTCTCTGTAGCGTTTGAATTTCGTCAAAACTTTTTCCCGTTACAAAGGAATTTTATTAACTTTCGTCTAGTTCATTGTGAAGTTAGACGTAGTTTCTTTCAAGACGAAAGCAGCACATTTTATCTAATCTAGTTGTTTGTATGGATAGTATGTTTTATTTGATTTGTCTCCTTGATCTCTTCGATGTGTCTGTAGAACGTTTCGATCTATTTCATCTGTTCATGGGCAGAAAGCAAGACATTTACATCAGCTTAAAACCAACTACAATATTGACGAGTATAATAATGGTAAGTGATGTATATTTGTTTATCATTTATTTTAAAATCAATAGGGAGACAATCAGAGTTGGGACCACGAAAAGGTCGGGACAACTTACTCGAGACTCATAGAAAAACCCGCTGACTGAGATTATAAACACGAAATGTGAACAAAACTTTTTTATAAAATCAATTCCTGCTCAAGTCAAGAAAAAAAATGATAGGTCAATAACTAAAGGACTAGATCAGGTATATAAAATATTAATTAAAATATATTACACTAATAACACAATTAATAATATAATAAATACAAACATTAAAGTAAATAAAATTAATATAAACGGCGTATATAGTATTAACTGTACTACATGTCAAAAATGTTATATAGGACAAACAAAAAAGAAAATAAAAGATCGCTACAAAGAACATTTAAATGCATTTAAAAAGCCACATATTTATAAATCAAATCTTGCCACACATTGTATAGAAAGAAATCATGATTTTCCAGAGATTAGTAATATGAAGTTGGTTAAACACGTACAAAAAGGCTTAAAAATGAATATAATAGAAAACTTAGAGATATATAAAAATAAAATTAAGAACACACTAATAGAGGAACAAGTCCAGATTAAATCAAAACATAATACTATCTTTAGCATATTTGATGACATTTTAAAAATAAAAGATTAGGACAGGAAATATTAAAGTATATTTATCTAACAGATAAGATAACTGATACCTTTACTGAGCATAGTACAATTATATTCAACAGTCTTACTCTGGTCACATAACTGTACAGTGATTCATATATTTTGAAAATGCTAATAATGTAAATTAGCGAAAAGCTTCAATGAACAATAAAATGAAGTAATATTCGTATATTCTTGTTTATGAAAATTATTTTATGTCACCATACATATTCAACAAGAAAAAATAATTCATCTAAGTTTTACAATATATATATATATATATATATATATTTACTATTTTAGAGTGGTTCGACAATGGTCAAGTGACCGAAAGGCGCCTCATCATACAAGGTAAAATCATTGCACTTAATGGTGGAAAAAATACTTACAATAGTAATATATTAACTTCATATATATATATATAAGGAGGCTATGAACTAATACAGGGAATTGAACAAATTAATAGATTTATAGTAGTAGACCATGATTCAGTCTTAGTTGACATGAATTTTTGGTAAGGTTCAAGACCAAAGTTAAAGGGCGACTTTGGCGAAGATAAACTGTGTTGAGGGAAGAGAGAACTAAGAACTAGGTGCCTTCCTATACGAATAACGTACAATGCATTCGACACTGGTGGTTCGTTACGACTACTTCGAGGATGTGGAGATGTCTCAGTTATGTCCCCTTTTTTAAAAGTTTTTCTCCCACAAATTTTTTTTTTCTAATTATCATATTTAATTAATGAACTAACAGTTGTTTAAAAACTGTCTCTTACACACTGCTAAAGCATTCCCTTACATTTCAACAAGAGACTGGGCCTTACCTGGCCTTCCATTGTACTCCAGTTGCAAATCCTTTATATCTCAAGCTCAGACCTCACCTGTTTCCACATAGCCTGTCATGCAAGTGCTCTGTAATTTTGGTTGATACCTTAAAAATTTACTTTCTTTTGAAAGTGAATGGATGTCCTTTGTTGTATCGTTTACGTAAAAAATAATATTATTAAAATTCGTTAAATAAATTCCTTCTTAAATAAATATATTATTATTGTGCGAAACACATCTGTAGATAGTTTTGGTCAGACATTAGAAGGTAAGTAATTCTTCCTGCTACTTGACCGAGTAAACAATGCGGGGGAAGAGGGGAACTAGCAGCACAGTGGCAGTAGTTTACACGTTTCCCGCTCGCAATGTTTACTCGGTCCGGTAATAGTGCTGCTAGCATTCCCCTCTTCGGCCGCAATGTTTTTTGGTCTGTTAGTAGTTCACATATTTTCCTCTCGCAAAGTTTACTCGGTCCAGTAATAGTGCTGTTAGCATTACCCCCTTCGGGCGCAATGTTTTTCGGTCTGTTAGTAGCACTCATATTTTCCACTCGCAATGTTTACTCGGTCCAGTAATAGTACTCCTATCATTCTCCTCTTCGGCCGCAATGTTTTTCGGTCTGTTAGTAGTTAACATTTTTCCACTCGCAATGGCTACTCGGTCCAGTAATAGTGTTGCTAGCATTCCCGTCTTCGGTCGCAATGTTTTTCGGTCTGTTAGTAGCACTCATATTTTCCACTCGCAATGTTTACTCGGTCCAGTAATAGTACTCCTATCATTCTCCTCTTCGGCCGCAATGTTTTTCGGTCTGTTAGTAGTTAACATTTTTCCACTCGCAATGGCTACTCGGTCCAGTAATAGTGCTGTTAGCATTCCCCTCTTCGGCCGCAATGTTTTTCGGTCTGTTAGTAGTTAACATTATTTCCAATCGCAATGGCTACTCGGTTCAGTAAAACTGCTGTTAGCATTCCCCTCTTCGGCCGCAATGTTTTTCGGTCTGTTAGTAGTTTACATATATTCCACTAGCAAAGTTTACTCGGTCCTGTAATAGTGTTGTTAAATGTTTTTCCTGTTATGCTCTCTCCCCGTACGTATTGTCTTATTAGCTTGTTTCCTCCTTCCGGGTCTACTAGGCACTTTAGCCACGCCTAATACTTATGCCACTTATCCTCTATCAGTTGGTTTCATGTCCCTACCTGGTCTATTTTTTAATATCTTCTATTGGTTCTCCCTCGTCCTGCAGAGGGTCGTTCTTTTCTATTTGTTATTTCGTGCAGCCGTCTTGGCCGATTTGGGTTTCTTCACCAAACCCTTTTTCAGTTTCGGAGTCTTCAGCTTTTTCATAGGCAATTTTGCTCCTTATATATTAATTCTTGTTGAAATATTCGATCGTTAATAAATTACTTGCTTTCAAATACTCAAGTTGAAATACATTTTTTAAAAACATATAGTGAATGGCAATTGATGGTGATACTGTTTTTACAAATATCAATTCAATCATTAAATTTAATAATAAATAAATCATAGTTTTCTATGGGAGAAAAACTTTTCACGAAAGGGCAAGTTATGCAATATACCTATTCTCATTTGGCTTAAATTAAGCGATTTCTTAAAACAGTAGATTTTATGTTATAGCCTATGTGGTAGATCAGCTATTTTAACGCATAGGTTATGTTAATTTATATTAATTGTAAATATTTAATAAAACGTTACTATAGTGATATTTTTACACAAGTAGGAATTGACTTAGCAAAAAAAATTTATATATCTTGTTTAAATATAAATTTAAAAATACTTGGCTTCCAATTTTCTTTATGAAGAAAATATTATCAGCATATTTCAGAGAACAAACTTGGAAAAAACTTTCTTAATAAATTAAAACCTAATGTTTCCATAATGAAATCTCTCGGAACGTAGAAGAAAAAACTAGGATTGTAAACTCCTCACTTGAGTTGGCTTTATGGGATTGTTGGCGAGTTTTTATAGAGCTTTATGCAGCACTGATCAGCCAATCACACTAGCTATGAGAAGACGGTAATGGTGAAATAAATATTTTATAATAACGATCGGCGGCAGAATTCCACAATATTATAAATTAAATTAATATACGAACAGCGCATCGACAGTACTGTGCTGAGTTGTAATTAATCTTCACGTGGGCCTTTGCTTCTTTCCTTTTTTTATTAACCTTCCATCTTTCCTAAATCTATTAACTTTTAATTTATTAACTTTTGATGGCTTACACGTGGGCTATATGCTCGTTTCATTGGTATGTCTACGGCCATTGATGAATCTAGTTAGTAGACTCCATTATACCACTCGTTTGTATGAATGTATAATCGGCAAATTTGTCTGACCCAAGTGACCAAGTGATGCGTCATTTCTCTCCCCCCCCCAAACCGTAATAATTATAAAATATTGCTCAGTATATAAAAAAAGTTCCTTTTTCGTCAAAATTACATTATTTCCCCAAAAATATGTTGAATTCCCCGCAGTTCATGTTCTAATACAGAACAAAAGTTCTTATTCTTAGTATCAAATCATGTTATTGAACGAATTCACACGGTTTTAACCTGTTGAGTGTGTCTGAATAAAGAACCATGGCGATATAAAATAGTTCTAATGGAGAACTGATTAACCAATTTATTTAGAATATTTTCTAGGTTACAGAGCCCCTAGTTCCTATTCTCGGTCGAACTAAGTGGCTCAGCGTCTCCATGTGGCTAAGTGTCCAAACATGCAAATTGTAACAACTAAAGTAACCATGGCGACGGAAATTAATGCAGCGTCATCGCAAATAAATGTTGCGCCATAACAATTCACGGAGTAATCTGGTTGCCATGGAAACGACTTACGATGTTTTCGGCAAATAAGCAAATACACTCTCCTTAAAATGTTTACTTACTTTCATCCTTTAATCCGTTTATAACTATCAACCTTCTAAAGGTAATAATATGTTTACAAGTGTTCAGTGTTTACGTTTCTGATTATTAAATATATTCTACGTTTTACAGTGTAAAACATTCAGAATATTTAACTAAAATGCTAAAGGTCGTGTTCAGCGTCACCCAAGGTCAACGTAAACAGTGTCACAAAAAGAATCCGTTAAATTGTTTGGCGCCCAAAACCCATCCTACCTTCTAAATGGCAAACATTTTGGATCTATATTCTTCTGGACATGTTACGTTTACTAATTATTATTGAAAATATGAGTCAGTTACCGATAGCTGGACCCACAAGGAAAATCAGATGTTAGTGTAGGAATCTGGACGCCTTGAAAAACATCAGAAACGAGACATTGTTAGTTTAGTTCAGCATTATGTGAGGAGAGGGATATATTTATATATATATATATATATATATATATATATATATATATATATATATATATATATATATATGTTTGTGTGTATGTGTGTGTGTATGTATTTGTATGTTTGTGTATGTGTATTTGTATGTATGTATGTATGTGTGTGTGTGTGTGTGTGTGTGTGTGTGTGTGTGTGTGTGTGTGTGTGTGTGTGTGTGTGTGTGTGTGTGTGTGTGTGTGTGTGTGTGTGTGTGTGTGAGTGAGTGAGTGAGTGTGTGTGTGTGTGTGTGTGTGTGTGTGTATGTGTGTGTGTGTGTGTGTGTGTGTGTGTGTGTGTGTGTGTGTGTGTGTGTGTGTGTTTGTATGTGGGTGTGTGTGTGTGTGTGTGTGTGTGTGTGTGTGCATTATTGACTTAGATGATAGTTTCCTTGTTTTTATTAAAAGCTTATCATTAATTGTATATGTTACACACAAATGTTTCATCAACAAGACCGCGTATGCATTCTTCATGTCCACGAATTTTCCTAGTGTAACTGAACCTACTTGGAACCGTCTAAGAAACACGCAGTTCTAAATCTTTATATTATACGCTAGAGCTCATCTAGTGAGACTGAAGATAAGTGAAATACAAAGTGGTGTACGGTTCCTTACCATATAAATCGTGTCCCCATAAAGTGTTCGGCAACCATGGAACTACAAGTGCATTATGCTACATCAAGACCTGTTCTCATATTCCATGACGCAGTCAGTAATGCAATGCAGATGCTGCGATTTCACAATGGTCACCAAACCTTTATCTCTTGACTAACAGACGACAGGGAACTACAAGTGCATTATGCTACATCAAGATCTGTTCTCATATTCCATGACGCAGTCAGTAAAGCAATGCAGACGCTGCGATTTCACAATGGTCACCAAACCTTTATCTCTTGACTAACAGACGACAGGGAACTGCAAGTGCATTATGCTACATCAAGACCTGTTCTCATATTCCATGACGCAGTCAGTAAAGCAATGCAGACGCTGCGATTTCACAATGGTCACCAAACCTTTATCTCTTGACTAACAGACGACAGGGAACTACAAGTGCATTATGTTACATCAAGACCTGTTCTCATATTCCATGACGCAGTCAGTAAAGCAATGCAGACGCTGCGATTTCACAATGGTCACCAAACCTTTATCTCTTGACTAACAGACGACAGGGAACTACAAGTGCATTATGCTACATCAAGATCTGTCCCTTCTACTTACGGTACAACTCCCCCTACATCCCCGACAGATATATGTTCTTTATTTCAGGTAATCCACCCTTATTCGTAGCATAACCCTTTCTTACAGCCAGGGCCAGGGATTTTATGTTTTTCCTTTCCACGATATACCTATAATAATATGCTTTCTCTTTATAATAGTAAACTTGACCAATCGTAAGTAAGCTAGGCAACACATTACGATTTTATCCTGAATAAATAAAATCTCTATACTACAAAAGACTTTTTTCTTTTATTTAAACACCTATGTACATTTCGATTTCATAGTATTCATCCTCAGATGTAATTCACAATGAAAAAACATAGTTTTTTATTGTAAAACTTTCTTATAAAAGAAAATAGTCATTTGTGGTCTAGAGGTTTTATTTATTTACGATAAACATTAGGCCACAGTTGTTTTATACAGTTACGTTACTATTTTACCCAGAAAATAAAATTAAAAAACATAACATAATACTAATAAACCTCTATTCGTAAATGTTTTTATTTTAATCTGATGTACATTTCGAGTAGCAATTAACCATCTTCACAGGCATAACAAACAACACCGGTCATAACTATTTATCTATAACAATATGACTTATTTTTAAAAAGAAGGGCATGAGATATTTAAACACATAAATAATCTATTATGGGAGTTTTGTTAAAGTGTAGCTTGTGAGGAGGAGGTAATAAATAATTATCAATAGTTGAGTCACAATTAATAATTTATTAACTGCAACGCGTTCAGATAATAATGTCTTGTCATCAGGCGTTATAACAACTACGACATATAAGCCACAACGCAATAGTGCATTATTATTTAAATAGATCATTAATTATCAGACTTTGCATGATATTAATTATAGTTTAAGTGCTACAGTATTTAACCCTTTTCCAATATTCGTTGTACTGTGTTGACTGAAGAAAATTGTACATTAAAAAGGTATAATCAACACTTGTAATGATTAGAAGAGTTGTAATGAATTACGCACGCATGTTATTTTTTCACGGTGTTCTAACCCAAAGCTACTCTCTTCTGTGACATCAACTTCCCTCTTCTGTGCTATCCCCTCTTCCCCAATGCAAGCATTTTCACTTTAAAACACGTAAAACATTGCTAAGAAAAAACGAGATTTGTGTTTATTTGGGGTGAGGGGTATTACAAACAGGATTCAGATGAGAGTATAAACTCGATTTTCAGTGCAGAGGCAATACGTAAGAGACAGAGAAGAGTATATATTCTAACTGTATATTGAAGTAAAGAGAGAGAGAGAGAGAGAGAGAGAGAGGAAAGGAAAAGAGGGTATATTATATATGTTTAGCGAGTTAGAGAGAGAGAGAGAAGAGAGAGGGAAAGAGAGAGAGTGGAAGGGTGTATTCTACATGTTTAGTGATCTAGAGAGAGATAGAGAGGGAGATTGAGAGGAGGTTATATTCTACATGTAGAGTAAGATAAAGAGAGAAAGAGAGATACAGGAGGAGGAAGATGAGGAGGAAGATGAGGAGGATTTATATTCTACATTGTAAGCGAGTTAAAGAGATAGAGGAGGACATTATGTTCTACATTGTTAGAGAGGTAGAGAGAGAGAGGAGGAGGAGGGTATATTATAGTGAGGTAAAGAGAGAGAGAGAGAGAGAGAGAGAAAGAGAGAGAGAAGGGGTTATGTTATACATTGTTAGCGAGGTAAAAGTGCTCGTCTTTGCAGAGGAAAAATTAAAATAAATAACATAGGTCATTATCCTTTAATGTTATCTCGTTTTTAAACACTTATTTCCTTTTATCTACTTATTCAATATTCTATCGTAAAAATGCTATTTTATAATGTATTGCTATTGGTAATAACTGTCGCATACGTTATCTCTCACGCTCGCAACAGGGTTGATATTTTACGTCCAAAGAGCCTTCACTGAAATATAAATACATTGTTGTGTAAAATTACAAGATCAGAGTTTCGGGGATGTTTGGACAACGTTTATTACATCCATGTCGCTTACTTTTATGTCCAGAAACACCAAAGCAGAGACATACTTATTAAATTCGGACTCTAACTAAAATTGCGAAAGTATTTATTTTTTAGTTCTTATACAATCGTTTCAGCAATTGAATGAATGATATTCTTTGGGCACATGCAAAGTAGAAAAAACTACAAATAAAACTGGCAACTGATATAAAAATAAATTTAAAATAATGAATTAATTACCTTTCGAAATGGGTGTACTAGTTGCGTCACTAAAGCCGTCACTGCTAGTAAAGCGCATTAGCGACGGAAGATGAAAAGGAAGTCAAACGTCGATAAACTTAATTAAAGCAAATTAATTATAACCCATAACAATTATTTCATAAATATGTGAAAGCTTTTATACTAAACAATGGCACCTGTTATTAGTACCATGATAAAATTCGTGCCATAATTTTTTATATCGAGCCTGTCCTGTTCCCACATCCTCTCTACCTGTATTCAACTCAGTTCTCTATTTTTATTATGGTAAATTACAGGTTTCCACATCTTCTGCATATCTAGTCAATCCAATCATCTGTTTCGTAAAGGAGACAATCCCACATCCTCTGCATGCCTAGTTATTTGTGTACTTTTTGTTCTATATCCCGTACGTAAAATATACCTACATCCTTTCCATCCTATAACTGTCTTATACTCGTATTTTCTAATCTTATACCCGACACGTCCCAACAGGCGTTGCAAGCCTTGAAAACTCGGTCCTCTATTTTCTAATTTCGTACTTCATTGCCACAGCCTCTTCATACTTACTTGTCTTGGTACTCCCGTCCTCAAACCTTTGTAAGGCTGTGGCGTTTTACCACACTGACTTGAGGAGAGGCAGCATGTTCTTGATATGATCAGTGAAGAACTTGTCAGGCTCTACCCAGATGGATAACTAGAGGGTATGCTTTTACAGTGAATCACTCTATACCTTCAGCAGAGTCACTAGAGACTGGCTAGACTTACGTGTGAATATACAATGCAGAGTTCACAATATCAGTTGTCTATTAAGTTCATGGTATAAAATTCTGTGTCTGACAGATCATCTTTATTCTCTCAACACGTCATACAAACTTTGTAGTGTGTCAATGCCGGAATTACGTCACCTTAGATGCTCTTTTCATGGAATCCGTTTAAACGCTCAATAATCCTTGATCAAACCAAACACAAAGGCACGCGTCCACACACGCGAACGCGCACACACGAATGTTTTCATACAACTGCTTGTGTTTATAAGTATGATGAATGTAAGTATGCTAGTCATCTTGTGTGGCACTGTTGCTCTAAAGCAAACTAGATTTTTACCAAACAAATCGGTTTATTGTAATGATAGACGGACAATGGATATATGATCAGAAAGAGTGTAGGATATCTCATTTTAAAAGACTATGAAGGAATTAAAACCAAGGAATTAAAACCACCACCGTTCGGCGGTGTTGTTTACTCGAACGGGACAGTTAAATCAATATGATATTGCGTTTAATGCTAGTCAAAGGGAAATATTTGGTTAGCCAATAGTGCAGTACACAATGAGGCCATGGTGTAATTAGTTTCCGAGTTTCCTGTTAACTATTGAGTAGAGAAACCACATTGGACCAGAAAAAATTAGGATCAGATATTGTTGTAGTAAGTTATCTAAACGAGAACATTTTTTCATCAAATACAATTCTCAACTGAGCAAAACTCATCACAGATAAATCAAAAGCTTGTGGGAGTGAATATCACCTCCTAGATATATTAAGACTTGAATGTCTCAATAAAATTATCAATACCCCCATTTTGTATTTCTTCTTGGAACAACGATCGGCTTTCCCACAACCTAAACATCTTATTTTACGTTTTATTTGGCATCGCCTAGATATCATTTTTTAATTTATTAAAGACATTTTTCCTAGACGATTGCAATGTTTATTCTGTTCTGGATAAGGTGTCACATTTTCTCTCGAGTCTTTACTTTGTTTGTCTCTTGCTTTTTCTTCATGCGTAATGATCTCGATTCCTCAACTTTGTCACATAACTGAGACATCTCCACATCCTCGAAGTAGTCGTAACGAACCACCTGTATTGAATGCCTTGTACATAATTCGTATAGGAAGGCACCTAGTTCTTAGTTCTATTTTCCCTCAACACAGTTTATCCTCGCCAATGTCTCCCTTTACCTTTGGTCTTGAACCTTACCAAAAACACATCTCAACTAAGAGTCAATTATGGTTTACTACTATAAATCTATTAATTTGTTCAATTCCCTCTATTAGTTCATAACCTCCTTATATATATACATCTTGTTTAAATTTTTAATCGTTAATAAAACACTTTTTATTCATCCACTTAAGTTGAAATAGATATCCTAAAACTTGAAGTGAATGAAAATTGATGTTATTAAATTTTTTTTTAAAACTTAATAGTGAACAATTTAAGTTTTATATGGGAGAAAAACGTTTTTCAAAAGGAGCAAGATGACTATAGTTATATCAGTCCATTTGGGTTAACTTAAGGGATAACTTATGATGTCATCAAACAGCTGACTTTATGTTATAGGTTATGTGGTAGAACAGCTGTTATAACGTTTAGGTTATGTTAATTAATTAATTTGAATTGTAATTATTCAATAAGAAGTAACTAAAATAAAATTTTTCTTTGTTGACCTAAATAGAAGTTGACTTTGAAAAATATATGTTTAAATAGTTGGTATTGGGAAAAAAAATAGTGCCAACCACTTCAATGTTACGGATAGACGAGCAAACATATTTGACATTCTTTGGTTGTAGTTTATATTGTAAATTCCGATACACTACATTCCACATCTTTCTCTTGTAAAACAGTGTTAGTAGTTCTCGGAATTCGTTTCTTAGCGTTAACGTGTACACCAGTGTTTTCCAACCTTTTTCAGCTGGCGACCCATCTCTCCTTATCGGAATATCGCAACAGTCCAACGGTTCCTGGCGGAGTAAACAACAGTATTTATATCGTATTCCTTCTTTATATATAATTTACCATCAAATATTGTGAACAAACATACACAGACGCGCGCACACACACACGCACATACAAATATAAATATAAATGTTTATAAAATATTTGTTGACACGTGATATTGTTACCATTAAAATACAATTTGATTTGCTTCAATTTTTCTGATGTTTTAATTTTTGCGACCCATACGGAACGCTCCCGCAACCCATCGGTTGAGAACTGCTGGTATCGACCATTACAATACATAGAAATCGCTCCCACTCTGTTAACTTGTTAGTTTCAATTCAAATAGGTGTCATTCTTGACGGGGGTTTGACTCGGGACCCTCAAATAACCCACAGAGCATAAATTGAGATTAGCACAACCTCACCCTACTAACATTAGAATACGGAGGTTCTTAGATGAACAATATTATCACTTCTCCAAACAGACTTAAAAGTTTTATTAATCAAACAACACCTTCGACACTTAACAAAAAGGTTCTAGAAATAGGCCCACGCACATTTCAAACAGTCCAAATTTATATCCTCCCTGGGAAGGTTCGACCCCATCCACGACACACACAGACTGCGGCTGTCCCTACTGACGGTAAAATGCAAATAAAATGCACATACTAATATTAGTTTGCTTTACAGTAATGTCCCAGGTGACGCAGGAGCACATCCTCAGGGTTGCAGCTTAGCCTCAATGGAAGTTCTAAGTTTGAATTGCATGCCATTTCAGGTTCGAGCATGGCAGTGGAAGACGAGTTGCATGTCATTCTTACCATAGACACACTAACAAGAGGCCATGTACTTTGTGAAGTGTTACCACTCATTATCCCTGAAATGGTGGCAGCTTAATAGGGGTAACTGTTACGATCGCTGGGTGGGTTTTAGGCCAAGACCCGGGGCCCAATCGGCTGAAATGTTTGTTTAATACCTTAATATTTCCTGAAAGCCTTTCGATTGCCTCAGCCCCGTTGTGACGTCTCACAGTGGTGTGCAAACGTAGATTTTTTTGTGATGCGCATATTCTAAGAAAAAACAGTTTAAATGCTTCTAGCCTTTGGTTACGCGCAGATTTGGAATTACAGTATTGGTTAAACTATCTTTATTATATCGGGTGGGACCTCTTTTCACCCCGGTCGAGGGCAGGTCTACTTCAAATAATTTGACATATCCTCTCAATTTATATATTTCTCTCATTTTTGGACTAGCGTATCTTTATGACTTTATTATACTTCTTTTTATACTTATTTATAGGTCGAACCACCTTGAAAGATCGCTCAAGATTTCTCGTGTACTACTTCTGAAAACAAGTTACATGATAAGAATGGTCAAGAAATCAACAGCTTCTGCCTTCGATTTGTCTACACATATTTCAATTTTTCAATTTATCATCGAATTTATCTAATATCGACCGTCTCATGCAAATCAGTGTTTTGATAGTCCTTATCAGGTTTGTAGGTAAGTATTCATACTGGCCCTCTATGTTTAATCTGGCCTATTGCGATCTCTCAAGACCAAGTACACGATTTCTTGGTCCTCACTACACTCTTCTTGTTAAAAGAGGAGTAACTGCTAATCACCTCTTTATGTCTCTGATAAAGATTAGGACCCCTACAGGCTTCTACGCACGCGATACAAGTGATATCTTTACCAGGTGTCTTTATCTTTCTAATGTATCTCTCCTTGATTATATTTCTTCCAATACTTTGTAGTTGATCTCTCCCTTTCTTTCTCTTGCTGTGATATGTGTATATGTATGTATTTCATGTTTTTAAGTAAATCTATCTATATATATATATATATATATATATATATATATATATATATATATATATATATACTAATTATGTTACATACAGTTACAACTAGAAATTTTTTTTCTCAAATACTCCTAACAAAATTAATATAGAAGTATAGTTGATAATAAGTGAAATCATCAGACTGTGGCTTTTAACATGCAAAGTTATAAAAACATTAAAATAGTTATATACTACAAGAAACTTTATAGTTTTAAAACAAAGAACAATAACATATATCTTATATTATTATTATTACTTTTAAAATTATACCTTATATAATATACCTTTTGAATATTGATTCATCATTTAAATAATGTTTTCAATATGTAATAAAGGGGATAATTTTTTTGTACATCAGGAGTGACTCAATCCACTATATGTGCAGCACTGTTTTTATGAATTATATATTAAATCTTACAATCCTTCCTCCAAGTGGAGCTTAAATAAAACCCACAAATAAGAAAACGTACTTCAGTTTACTTGAATGCTTTCTGACTTTTAAAATTTAATATTATTTAAGTCTAATTAAAACATATATGTAAATTAGCGCAACGTTTTACCTAAAGGGGCCCACAGACAGTATGTGTGAAGAAACAAAAGCTAAAGTTTATGAAAGTTTCACCTAAAACACAGCTCCAACCATAACGATGCCAAGTATTTAAGCTCTGCAAATAGTTTAAATAATATAAATAAATAAAAAAAATTAAAAACACATTTATGTCAGTTAGATACAAGAGAACTCTTACTCAAATGTGTTTAAGCACATTTATAAAGTAAAAATAAATGGGATTAAAGGGATTGGTCTATAAATAATCTCCGGTCGTTATATGAGGTTGGGACTGTCAACTGGCTAAACAGTTTAACTATAATACCAAATAAGAGATGCACACAAAACTCACAAATTAATAATTTATTTACTCAGACACGTTTCAATGACAGTCATCATCATCAGTTGGTGTTTCCACTACAAACTCCAACTTTCAACTTAAGTGACTGTAACGTTACGATCTATATTCACACCGTGGGCTTGGTCACGGCAGTTAATAACAATATTTTAAGTTAAGCTCAAAGCATAGTTGGTGTAGTTGGATAAAGTTTGCCTTTTAACCCCTTTTCTCATATTACAATTTTTTTCCCTTATTAATTTATATTTACTAAGTTTTGGTTCACTGAGAATTATAAAAATGAATGCAAATTTCTATTTGTGTAAAATCTCATCCATTTCTGTTCCGAGTACGGTGGTTACACAAACTGTCTCCTTGTTATCTCGCTCACTGGAATCCCTGGCTACGTCCCTGGTCTAATCTTCTTCCTCCCTGATTCTGGTCGGTCAATAATCCATTACATTTTAATATGATCTGTCGACAATTGTGAGAAAATATTACTTCAAAACAAAATACAATCAACTCACTTGATACTTACTACCATCTCTTGGCAACTGATCACCTAATATCTAAGACTGTTATTATGTACTGTTAAGACTGTTGTACAACTATGAATGTACACAAAACGTGACCGAGTGCGTCGAAGCACAATTAGACATTAAGTTTTAGGGATATCTCCCAAGTGCTCATTTCACTCCCTTTTAAATTCTCATTAAATGTACAACTTAGCAATTTCCTGATAAGTAAGATATTTTCTTACATGGTTCAAACTATTCGAAACACATTGCCTCTCAGTCCTAAACTTAAACGTTTGCATTCTTTGTAAACAGCGCCACCTTTATTTACACACATCTCTAACGGGGGAATAATACTTCCGCTGTCCTAATGGTTTATTGACATTTATAAATCCTACATTTTTAAAGATTTGTAATTGCGTTTGCTGTATACTCTTGTAACGTAATCACTTCAGGATTTTTATCTTAAAACATAGCAGGTTTAGGATTGTAAAAGGCTCCTTTTACGTTTTGTATCCTATGTTGTTATTTTAGGATACAAGGCGCTTTGTAGGCAATATAGCGACAGAGGTGAGCGTATAACAGTAGTACTGTGGAAAGGGTAACGATACAAGGCTGGAGAAATGAATAGAAGCAATTATGGCAATCATTATGAAATGATTATAATGTTATGATTATTTTAATTTATTTGTCGAAATGAAATTATGACAATTAAATTAAAGTAATTACCAAATTACCATGAATTTAATGAATTTATTGTGACAATCTGAATTAAACTAATAAACTCACACAAATTTTATTAATAATCAAATTATATATCAATAGAGCAGAGGAATATAAAGAACGTATTTTATAAAGGAACACAAAGGAGGTAAAATCAATCAAAAGGAGTTTTTAAATATTTAAGGTCATTAAAAACCAGTATTCATTCACTTAGATTTTTATGAGATTTTTTTTTTACTCAGTCTTATAAACATATTGGCAGTTAGAATGAACATAGAAAGGAAGGGGTAGAACAAGGGGATGCACCATATTGTAGAGGCATTAGTAGCATCACATTATTCCTTTTAATTTGTTTGGAAATTAAATATTTATTAACAGTAAAAGCGCTGCAAGCATTCGTTTAGAGGCTTTAAGTATTGTAATTTTAGCCTGTATTTTCTTTGCCCTTAAATATTTAAATACGTTTGGAGCAACTTAATCTAAAAAAAACTGCCGATTATATTAAGCTAAAATGTTGACTTCTTCAAAGCACTCAAAGGCATCTTAATTTCGCAAAGGAGAGATAATCATGAGTATACAAAGTTTACAATAATGTTTCGAAATATTTTCCCACATAATGTTTTATGATTTATGTTGCTAAAAAAAGGCTTATATTAGTACAGCTGATGTTATTCTCTCTCCCATTCTCTTTCTCCCTTTCTCGTCTTCTAATCTTCATCCCCTCTTCTCCTATTCCTCCTCGTCCATTTCCCCCATAGCTATTCTTTTTCTCCCTTACCTTCTTGTATCATTTTGCTCTTCCCTTCTCCTCCTTACACTCTGTTCTCCTATCTCCCACCACCTGTCATTCAACTCGCCCTTCTTCTTATATCGGCTTTCTCTCTCTCTGTCACCACCTTAACTTTCCCCACTTCCTATCACGGCTCTCTTTCTTCTACCTCTCACCCCATTTTATCTTACTCTCCTCGCTCCTCTCCATATTCTCCCTAAGGCACTATCCCTCCATTCTCCCTTTCTCTTTTTCCAACGTACTCTCCCTACCTCATCTTTTGCTCCCATTCTCTATATCACCCTTCGCCTACTGTCATTCTACTGCCCCTCTCCATAAATCATCTCTCACTTTTTCTCCTTTCCTCACCTAACATCTCTCCTTTTGTCTCCCTTCCCCCCTTCGTGTGTCGTCTTCCTCCTAAAGTCCCTCTCTTAACTCCAATAGCACTATCTGCCCTCACCTCTTTTCCCCTCACGTCACACTCTATCTATTATCTCTCTTCTCCTCTCCTCATCTCCCCTCTCTTTCTCTTCCTCACGTAACCCCATTCATAAGTTCTCATCCCCTCTCACTACCTTTTTTCTCCCTATTTCCGGTCTCAGAGTTATTTAAACCCGAAATATAATGAAAAATGGACAGAAAATGTAGGTAAAGGTATTAAAAACAAACAAAAATTAAAGAAAAAACTAATCGGATCCTGTGATTACAAAGGTAATATAATGGAAACTCTTATTAAAGAGGTAATCAAACAAACAAGAGGGCATTTATGGTTACAGCGGTAACTAAAACCGAATAAAATGAAAAATGGAGAAAATAGTGGTTATTTTTACGAAAAAGTGGAAACCGTAGGAAAATGCGATTTCAGAGGTGATAAAATGAGAAATATAACGGGAAATGTACTTGCAGAAATAATAAATCTGAAAATATAACTAAAACTAGACAAAAATTAAAGACATATTAAAACCGTGACTGGCCTAATGTGATAACTAATTTAATGTCATGCCACTGGTATTTTTATTTTGAAATAGATACAAATCAATATTTACAGGAATTTCCTCTTTTAAAATTACTATTCGTTTCTTCTCGAGGTTAGTGATGTTATGTGTTAATAAGAATCCTTTCTTGTTGAAAAATAATTTATAAAAATCATCAAGTGTGATATATTGGTTTAGTTCAATTTCTACTATTAATCAACACATTCCCTATATACATGTTGTTCAAATTTTCAATCGCTAATAAAATACTCTTCATTCATCCACTCAAGTTCAAATACCTTTTTTTAAAACTGAAGTTGATGCCATTTGATGTTATTACAGTTTTTTTTCAAACATTAAATAAATATTTAAATCTAACTAATATTAGTTTCAATAATTACTTTCGCTTATTATAGAGTAAATAGACTTCAATAATTACGTAAATTATTATAGAGTATGCTCTACATGTGCATCACCAACTCAGTGTGTGTTACTCGACAGAGTAAACGTTGCGGTCGAAAAGCGAAATAATAGCTGCACCTAAGCAAGATATCACATACTTTCTGTGGTCTAGTACTCTTTGAATGTTTGCCGCATTTAGATTTTCCCTATGGTTGTTAACTTATGACCTTCCAAACAAAAAAGGAGGATGAATCTTGATTCGAGAAAATATCGTCTCAGAAGTGAGGGGACAATAAATTACGCCCCTTGCGTGCTGAACTAGCCAAGAGAAATTAACTGAAATCTGTCAGAAACGTTTGTTCCTTGGAGATTTCATTGTGTAAAACAAGAATAACCAAATGTATACTTTCTCATTACGCAATGTTCTCTTACAAGACACGAGAAAGTAAAGGGTGAGCTTAAAGATTTCCTTGGTCAGTGATGCCTTTAACAAAGGGATTTCATTCAGTTAAGGGCTTTCGTGCTATAAATGGAATATGTTCGCAGGAGAGGAAACTGAAGCAACGTAACCAAAGAAACAATCATTAAGAAGACTCTACGTCTGAACTGTCATTCTGTGTTATTTCCATGCAACTCAATAAAAAATATATACAAGGTATATGACGTAATGAGGGGCAATATTTAAAAAAATAGCTAATTAGTAGGCTATGTTGTGTATATTTCTGAATAAAATGTCTTTAATGTTTAGTCTTGACAAGGACCATGAACGTTGCTTGGAATGGTCGAGACATTGACAGAACTTAATAGAGCCTTTGGTTATTGACCATTTTTACGTTATGATCCTTATATGTGTTTCTTCTATAAAAAGCCATATTCTTGCCTTTTTCTTAAAACAGACCAGTTAATTACCCCCTAGAATTCACCATAGTAATTATCGTGATCAGAAGACTTTATGGCTAGTTTTTGTAATGATGTCTCGTACTTGAGCAGAAACACATCTTCTGTTGGTAATAAGCGTCGATCCAATTTTTAAAAAGACTATTGTGTATAATATGATATGAAATGTAACGTTGCCTTTGTAAAACAGTTCAAAATGGCGTCTGGAGCAGCATAGCCCTAAGGAGAATATGTATTATATTTCCTCTATGCGTGTATTTATTCTCTTAGTGGCGTTTATTTTCCTCCAGTTTTCGTGCCGGAGTAGGGAATTAATTCCTAGAAATATGACGTAAGTTGTTTCTACACCTGAGGGAATTTCAAAACTTAAAAGCAAAACAAACAAGTAATATAATCAAGAAATTTTAACGTTAATTCCTACTAGCACAAACAAGAAAAAAATATTTTAGTTAATTTTTATTAATAATTACAATTACTATAAATAAAGTAACGTTACCTATGCTTTAACAGCTATTCTGTCACATAACGTATAACATAAAATCAGCTGTTTTATGAAATCATATATTATCGTATATATATCGTGAAATCACATATATATAGCTGTGTTAGTTTACCTTTAGCTTTAGCTGTTATTAAAAAAAAAAACCTATTAAAAGTCCAATATTGAACAACCTTTTTCACCGTGAGGTAAATTAACTATGCAACTTAGGATAACATGTTTGCTGATTTTACCAACCCTAAAAACTGTGCAGACGCCAACCATCCCTTATGCTACATCAAGACCTGTTCTCATATTCCATGACGCAGTCAGTAAAGCAATGCAGACGCTGCGATTTCACAATGGTCACCAAACCTTTATCTCTGACTAACAGACGACAGGGAACTACACGTGCATTATGCTACATCAAGACCTGTTCTCATATTCCATGACGCAGTCAGTAAAGCAATGCAGACGCTACGATTTCACAATGGTCACCAAACCTTTATCTCTTGACTAACAGACGTCAGGGAACTACAAGTGCAATATGCTACATCAAGACCTGTTCTCATATTCCATGACGCAGTCAGTAAAGCAATGCAGACGCTGCGATTTCACAATGGTCACCAAACCTTTATCCCTGACTAACAGACGACAGGGAACTACAAGTGCATTATGCTACATCAAGACCTGTTCTCATATTCCATGACGCAGTCAGTAAAGCAATGCAGACGCTGCGATTTCTCAATGGTCACCAAACCTTTATCTCTGACTAACAGACGACAGGGAACTACAAGTGCATTATGCTACATCAAGACCTGTTCTCATATTCCATGACACAGTCAGTAAAGCAATGCAGACGCTGCGATTTCACAATGGTCACCAAACTTTTATCTCTGACTAACAGACGACAGGGAACTACAAGTGCATTATGCTACATCAAGACCTGTTCTCATATTCCATGACGCAGTCAGTAAAGCAATGCAGACGCTGCGATTTCACAATGGTCACCAAACCTTTATCTCTGACTAACAGACGACAGGGAACTACACGTGCATTATGCTACATCAAGATCTGTTCTCATATTCCATGACGCAGTCAGTAAAGCAATGCAGACGCTGCGATTTCACAATGGTCACCAAACCTTTATCTCTTGACTAACAGACGACAGGGAACTACAAGTGCATTATGTTACATCAAGACCTGTTCTCATATTCCATGACGCAGTCAGTAAAGCAATGCAGACGCTACGATTTCACAATGGTCACCAAACCTTTATCTCTTGACTAACAGACGTCAGGGAACTACAAGTGCAATATGCTACATCAAGACCTGTTCTCATATTCCATGACGCAGTCAGTAAAGCAATGCAGACGCTGCGATTTCACAATGGTCACCAAACCTTTATCCCTGACTAACAGACGACAGGGAACTACAAGTGCATTATGCTACATCAAGACCTGTTCTCATATTCCATGACGCAGTTCAGTAAAGCAATGCAGACGCTGCGATTTCACAATGGTCACCAAACCTTTATCTCTTGACTAACAGACGACAGGGAACTACAAGTGCATTATGCTACATCAAGACCTGTTCTCATATTCCATGACGCAGTCAGTAAAGCAATGCAGACGCTGCGATTTCATAATGGTCACCAAACCTTTATCTCTTGACTAACAAACGACAGGGAACTACGAGTGCATTATGCTACATCAAGACCTGTTCTCATATTCCATGAAGCAGTCAGTAAAGCAATGCAGACGCTGCGATTTCTCAATGGTCACCAAACCTTTATCTCTGACTAACAGACGACAGGGAACTATAAGTGCATTATGCTACATCAAGACCTGTTCTCATATTCCATGACACAGTCAGTAAAGCAATGCAGACGCTGCGATTTCACAATGGTCACCAAACCTTTATCTCTGACTAACAGACGACAGGGAACTACAAGTGCAATATGCTACATCAAGACCTGTTCTCATATTCCATGACGCAGTCAGTAAAGCAATGCAGACGCTGCGATTTCACAATGATAACCAAACCTTTATCTCTGACTAACAGACGACAGGGAACTACAAGTGCATTATGCTACATCAAGACCTGTTCTCATATTCCATGACACAGTCAGTAAAGCAAAGCAGACGCTGCGATTTCACAAAAGTCACCAAACCTTTATCTCTGACTAACAGACGACAGGGAACTACAAGTGCATTATGCTACATCAAGACCTGTTCTCATATTCCATGACGCAGCCATTAAAGCAATGCAGACGCTGCGATTTCACAATGGTCACCAAACCTTTATCTCTGACTAACAGACGACAGGGAACTACGGGTGCATTATGCTACATCAAGACCTGTTCTCATATTCCATGACGCAGCCATTAAAGCAATGCAGACGCTGCGATTTCACAATGGTCACCAAACCTTTATCTCTGACTAACAGACGACAGGGAACTACAAGTGCATTATGCTACATCAAGACCTGTTCTAATATTCCATGACGCAGCCATTAAAGCAATGCAGACGCTGCGATTTCACAATGGTCACCAAACCTTTATCTCTGACTAACAGACGACAGGGAACTACAAGTGCATTATGCTACATCAAGACCTGTTCTAATATTCCATGACGCAGCCATTAAAGCAATGCAGACGCTGCGATTTCACAATGGTCACCAAACCTTTATCTCTGACTAACAGACGACAGGGAACTACAAGTGCATTATGCTACATCAAGACCTGTTTTCATATTCCATGACGCAGCCATTAAAGCAATGCAGACGCGGCGATTTCACAATGGTCACAAACCTTTATCTCTGACTAACAGACGACAGGGAACTACAAGTGCATTATCCTACATCAAGACCTGTTCTCATATTCCATGACGCAGCCATTAAAGCAATGCAGACGCTGCGATTTCACAAAAGTTACCAAACCTTTATCTCTGACTAACAGACGACAGGGAACTACAAGTGCATTATGCTACATCAAGACCTGTTCTCATATTCCATGACGCAGTCAGTAAAGCAATGCAGACGCTGCGATTTCACAATGGTCACCAAACCTTGATCTCTGACTAACAGACGACAGGGAACTACAAGTGCATTATGCTACAGAAAGTCTATAAAGCTATATGGAGGGGGCTGTCCGAGTTTCATCTACGTCATTCATTACTCGAAAACACTCAAGAGCGTAAAAATAAATATAAAACGACATTTGTCTGATGCCAAAAATCATTATTTGTTTTAAAACCCACTAACACCGTCTCTAATGAATTTTATTAAGTTTATTGGAATATAATTTACAGTTATAATATTTGTATAATTATAAAGACAATCAGTCAATATATCGATCACCAGTCGGTATGATGTCGTACAGTGATATAAAGGAGATCAATCGGTATGAATGTTATTAGTCAGAATATAGGATACCATCCAGTATGAAGAGGAGCACCCAGTATGAGGCTGACCAGCCAGTATAAAGGAGATCATTCGAAATGGAGGGGATTATAGATAGCATTAAGGTAAGGGTACGAAACTCCTTCTTAGAGGAAGGACTATAAAGCTACTAAAGGGTAAACGTTTTAAGCATCAACTCATGGCATCAGCGGAACTTCATGTTTCTTAAACTAGTTAAATTTATACGTTAAAATACCATACTTCTGATACAACCGATATTCATGCTATTATATCTTATTCCTTAGCATCTGTTAAAGTTAAGACAAGAAACATAAAGATCGGTTTTTTTAAATGTACATTAGAAACGTTGAAATGTTTGAAACCGGCAATATATTAAGTCATTAAAAAAAGTATGTTGCCAAAGAATAATTTTAAGTTAGCATGAACGGAAAACGAAAGGATTCTAGGATAAAACGTAATTTGACACATAATGGTTGTCGTCTTCCCTTCTACTTACGGTACAACTCCCCCTACATCCCCGACAGATATATGTGCCTTATTTCAGGTAATCCACCCTTATACGTAGCATATCCCTTTCTTACAGCCAGGGCCAGGGGTTTTATGTTTTAACTTTCCACGTTATACCTATAATAATATGCTTTCACTTTTTAATAGTAAACTTGGCCATCGTAAGGAAACTAGACAACACATAACTATTTTATCGTAATAAATAAAATCTCTATACCACAAATGACTTTTTTCTTTTATTTAAAAACCTATGTACACTTCGATTGCATAGTAATCATCCTCAGAGGTAATTTACAATAAAAAACATAGTTTTTTATTGTAAAACATTCTTATAAAAGAAAATAGTCATTTGTGGTCTAGAGGTTTTATTTATTTACGATAAACATTAAACCACAGTTGTTTCATACAGTTACGTTACTATTTTACCCAAAAAATAAAATAAAAAAACAAAACATAATACTAAAGGACCTTAGCAGCAAATGTTTTTATTTTAATCTGATGTACATTTCGAGTACCAATTAACCATCCTCACAGGCATAACAAACACCACCGGTCATAACTCAGGGTAATAAAAATATTTATGCAATTAGGGTTTTGAGTATTATTTAAGGAAACTATTCGAAATAAACAGTGGGAAAAAATATAGATCAACATTGGCGCCGGTATTGAAAAATTATTTATCTCTAACAATATGACTTATTCTTAAAAAGAAGGGCATGAGATATTTAAACACATAAATAATCTATTATGGGAGTTTTGTTAAAGTGTAGCTTGTGAGGAGGAGGTAATAAATAATTATCAATAGTTGAGTCACAATTAATAATTTATTAACTGCAACGCGTTCAGATAATAATGTCTTGTCATCAGGAGTTATAACAACTACGACATATAAGCAACAACGCAATAGTGCATTATTATTTAAATAGATCATTAATTATCAGACTTTGCATGATATTAATTATAGTTTAAGTGCTACAGTATTTAACCCTTTTTCAATATTCGTTGTACTGTGTTGACTGAAGAAAATTGTACATTAAAAAGGTATAATCAACACTTGTAATGATTAGAAACGTTGTAATGAATTACGCACGTAATAATGCATGTTATTTTTTCACGGTGTTCTAACCCAAAGCTACTCTCTTCTGTGACATCAACTTCCCTCCTCTGTGCTATCCACTTTTCCCCAATGCAAGCATTTTCACTTTAGAACACGTAAAACATTGCTTTGAAAAAACGATTTTCAGTGCAGACACAATACAAAAGAGAGAGATAAGAGTGTATATTCTACATGTTTAGAGAGTTAGAGAGAGAGAGAGAGAGAGAGAGAGAGAGAGAGAGAGGAGGGGTAGGGTGTATTATACATTGTACAAAAAATTTAGGAACGAATTGACCTGGCTTATAGAGGATGGGGGAACCTGTAACGTACGATATAAAACAAAATAGAGGACCGTGTTCACTAGGTATGTGTGAGAAAGTGTCAGGTTCCATATAACTAATAGATTACTGAATTGACTGGGCATAGAGAGGAAGTAAAAGTGTCAGATACGAAGTAAAAAATAGAGCGCTGGCTTCACTGAGCATGTACATGATGTGGGAGAGTGTAGAGACGATATACAAAAGGTGGAAGACCGGGTTAGTTAGGCATGCAGAGGCCGTGAGAAAAGGTCACGTACTAGATATAGAACAAAAAGTATCGTAAAAATTAGCCTTATATAGGATGTGGACTACTAATTTTCAATATTCACGAATAAACAAACAACCATCGGATAATGTCAGCATTTACGATGTTTAAATTTTGAGCATACATTCCAGCTTTAAGTCTTGCTGTTTAATGTCCATCTTGGGACTAGCGCCGTAAAACATGCTCTGTCACGAAATTGCCCATGAAGGAAAGGAAAGGGGGGATATTTTGTGGTCGCTTTTGAGGTTAAAAGAGTTTGATTTGTATAACTACCTAATAGATATATCTTACTAGACCGCTCTCTTTATTTCTATCGTTTCTGTGTTTGGCAATTATGTTCAAAGTTGATTAATGATCCAGCTAAAGATTAGTCACGGGTGGAAACCTGTCATAAAGTCAGTAAGTTTACCTAAGTAGAGATACGAATCAAATATTAAAAATATAAATTCTTTATATTTATATTTCTTAGAGCCTCTCAGCATTGAACCTGTTTCTCCATCACTTCTCATCTTCATTTGCCCTTACCTTCTTATTTGCATGTGCCCCATCCCTTTCTTTCCTTACTAATACCTTTACTGTCCATTCTTCAGTCTATCTGTTTATATTTTTTCCAATAGTCAGAATTTTAGAAAACCACTTTGTCGCGAACAGACATGGACATTTTTCTTGACGTTTTTTACAGAACTTCTCCCTAATTTCAGGATTCTGTTTAGCTATACCATTTCCGCTACGGTTATTAATTCCTTGACCTGAATAGTCTATAAATCCTAATTGAATTAATTGCATTTTACGTCGTTAATGTCAAGCCTTGAGGGAGTGTTAAACACTCAAGGAATGGCGGTCATTTCTGAAACAAGATTAATTGCCTTTCCTATTTAACACATTTGTACAATGTCCTGAGGCGACCACACTAAGATTACAAGTGAAATATGTAAATGTATGCTATGAAATAAATCTTTGGCGGTTGTCTTGAAGGAAGGTTTAGACATGGAACAAAAGATGATGAGGCTCAATAGTGAGGACAAACATCTGTTTATTTTGTAAACAAAAAATATATTCAATAAGGGTTTCGGGATGTTATTGTGAACGTTTCTAGAGATAACTTGAAATCCTTACCTAACCTAAATATGCTAAATAGAGTATAAACAGAGGAATCAAGTGATATCTCTATTTAACGAGTGTGCGTTTAATCTTATGAAATTACCACGGGGTCCCTATATGCCCACCCCTCTTATCGCAAACATGTATTTCTATTTAATGACATCTACCATTTCTCATGCTTCTTTTAAGAAACGAATGTAATCCGTAACCTTTATAGAGACGTATACAATATCAAGAGCACAGTGGTACAATATATTAGAATAAAATATT
Organism: Prosapia bicincta; assembly: GCA_036971475.1. Taxonomy (NCBI): domain Eukaryota; kingdom Metazoa; phylum Arthropoda; class Insecta; order Hemiptera; family Cercopidae; genus Prosapia; species Prosapia bicincta. The sequence continues at coordinate 21,124,521 of JBAIZL010000002.1, read as the reverse complement.
GGTAAAAACCCCAATACCAGAAAAATGTGTTCTCGCGAAAAACAGATCTGTTCACCAGCAACCACCTTGCGCGCAGCCTTACTCTTCTGCAAAGACCTCAATCAAGCAATTAAACTACTAGGCCACAACACGCAACAGGAAAGCCAGTACAGGGAATAATTGGGCTAAGCTGATTGACTTTCCCATACCCCGAAACATGCCTAGAGATGTAGCCGTAGCTGCGTTCAGAACCACCACTGGGCACGACTACCTGGCAGCAAATCTGCACCGCATCGGGGTAAGTGCAGATGAGGTCTGTACGCTGTGCTAACACCCCAAGATGGAACGCAGCCCACCTATCTCAGTGCCCGGCCCTAGCAACCGACCCTGTGATAACTACAGCAAGGTCGTCCGCCTCTACTAGTTAGCCTGCCGTCAAATGGCTAACCTACCAAGAGTTTGCGTTGGCTGGTACGTAAGTAGAAAAATAATAAAAAATAACTAATATTACAAGTTACCGAAGATTAAACACTTAATAATATTTTGATTACGATATCATCATCAGAGTGTCCTATTACGAAATTACAATCTAGAATACAATAAATTACAAACTAGAGTTTGCTTGAAATTTATAAAAAGTAATAAAAATAGGACGTAAATATTACGCATTTTCACAATATTTTCTAAAGAAAGAGTTGCGAAAGAGTTGCGAAGGGAGCAATCTTTTGCAAGGTGAACAGCATCATTTAAGGTGTCTTAATGTAAACAGCGAGAAGGAAGTCAATTAGGCCGAGGAGAGAAGCATAGATACAGAATAGTACAAGAAATAGAGTACTCGCTGGTACACACAATACCTCACAATAAAATGTTTATTACCATATTAAGTTTTCAGTAACCATGTTGCCCTCATTAGTGGTAAGTCTATACTGTGAGTTCGGCTTGAAGAGGTAAGCATGGTTGCCGATCACGTTATGGGGACAGGCTTTGTATGGTAAGGAACCGTACATCACTTTGTATATCACTTATCTTTAATGTCACTAGATGAGCTCTAGCGTATAATATAAAGATGTAGAACTGCGTGTTTCTTGGACGACTACAAGTTGGTTCAGTTACACTAGAAAACTTCGTTTACATGAAGAATCCATACGCGGTCTTGATGATTCATCATTTGTGTGCAAACATATACAATTAGTGATTGGCTTTTAATAAAAACAAGGAAAATATCATTCAAGTCAATAATGCACACACACACACACACACACACACGGGGAGCCAAAGCTCAGCTCCTCTGTTAAAGTAAAAGATTATCCCTTATCTTATAAGAAAATCCGCCTATGGAACTTTGTTTATAATTACGGTAATAAAAGGTTTATGTCTGTTTCGACTTCTCCGACGTCAACGCTGCATTTGATACGTCAAGCATTTTCACTTTAGAACACGTAAAACATTGCTTTGAAAAAACGATATTTGTGTTTATTTGGGGTGAGAAGTATTACAAACAGGATTCAAATGAGAATACAAACTCGATTTTCAGTGCAGATACAATACGAAAGAGAGAAATTAGAGTGTATATTCTAACTGTATATGGAAATAAAGAGAGAGAGAGAGAGAGAAAGGGAAAAGAGGGTATATTCTACTTGTTTAGCGAGTAAGAGAGATATAGAAGAGAGAGAGAGAAAGAGAGAGAGAGAGAGAGAGAGAGAGAGAGGAATTGTGTATTCTACATAATTAGTGAGACAAACAAAAGAAGATAGATAAGAGAGTATATACAAACTGTATAGTGAAGCAGAGAGTGAGAAAAGTGGGTATATTCTACATGTTTAGCTAGTTAGAGAGAGAGAGAGAGAGAGAGAGAGAAAAGAGAGAGGGAAAGAGAGAAGGAGGGTGTATTCTACATGTTTAGTGATCTACAGAGAGAGAGAGAGAGAGAGAGAGAGAGAGATTGAGAGGAAAGTATATTCTACATGTAGAGTAAGATAAAGAGAGAGAGAGAAGAGAAGGAAGAGGTTACATTCTACACGTTTAGCGAGCTAGAGAGAGAGAGAGAGAGAGGGGAGGATAGTATATTATACATTGTAGGCAAGTAAAGAATGAGAGAGAAAGGAGTAGCAATATGAGGTGGGGTATATTCTACATTGTAAGCGAGTTTAAGAGATAGAGGAGGAAATTATGTTCTACATTGTTAGCGAGATAGAGAGAGAGAGAGAGGAGGAGGAGGGTATATTTTACATTGTAAGCGAGGTAAAGAGAAAGAGGAGGTAATTATATTCTACAATTGTTACTGAAGTAAAGAGAAAGAGGTAGAGGAGGAAGATATATTATAGTGAGGTAAAGAGAGAGAGAGAGAGAGAGAGAGAGAGAGAGAGAGAGAGAGGAGGGGTTATACATTGTTAGCGAGGTAAAAGTGCCCGTCTTTGCAGAGGAAAAATTAAAATAAATAACATAGGTCATTATTATTTAATGTTATTTCGTTTTTAAACACTTATTTCCTTTTATCTACTTATTCAATATTCTATCGTAAAAATGCTATTTTATAATGTATTGCTATTGGTAATAACTGTCGCAGATGTTATCTCTCACGCTCGGAGAAAATTACAAGCTCAGAGTTTCGGGGATGTTTGGACAACGTTTATTACTTTTATGTCCAGAAACACCAAAGCAGAGACATACTTATTAAATTCGGACTCTAACTGAAATTGCGAAAGTATTTATTTTTTAGTTCTTATACAATCGTTTCAGCAATTGAATGAATGATATACTTTGGACACATGCAAAGTAAAAATAACTACAAATAAAACTGGCAACTGATATACAAATAAATTTAAAATAATGAATTAATTTCCTTTCGAAGTGAGTGTAGTAGTTGCGTCACTAAAGCCGTCACTGCTAGTAAAGCGCATCAGCGACGGAAGATGAAAAGGACGTCAAACGTTGATAAACTTAATTAAAGCAAGTTAAGTATAACCCCATAACAATTATTTCATAAATATATGAAAGCTTTTATACTAAACATTGGCACCTGTTATTAGCACAAAATTCGCAATATATTTTTGTTGTAGAATGAACGCTTAATCTCGTTAGCTTATCACAATTATCACAAAATGACACTATTACGAGCTTTCAGTAAGGCAGAAGTTCATCCTACTGTATACGGCTTCACTCTCCTTTATGTAACCCTCCTTTATAGTGAAGCAATCTTTCGAATTAGGAATTACCCTTCCCTTCTATATATTTGGAAAGCTTTATGTTCCTAACCATAGTTTCAATCTTCTCTACCTCTACCCGATGTTGGCAAACCTTTATATACATAGTGGCAAACCTGTAGGTCTATACACATAGTGGCAAATTTCTATGTATACTATAACGTAACACAGTTTATGTCTACGCGGTAATATTAATGTATCATGAGTCTGGGCAAAACAAAGTTGTTTGAGGAGGGGTTCAAAAGAGCTAACGGCAAACTTTTGAATTAGGAATTTGTAGTTTGCTTAAAATTTATAAAAGTAATAAAAAGCTGACGTAAATATTGCGCATTTTCACAATCATTTCTAAAGAAAGAGTTGCGAAGGGAGCAATCTTTTGCAAGATGAACAGCATCATTTAAGGTGTCTTAATGTAAACAGCGAGCAGGAATTTAATTAAACCGAAGTGAGAAGCATAGATACAGAACAATACAAGAAATAGAGAACTCGCTGGTACACACAACACCTCACAATAAAATGTTCATTACCATATTACGTTTACAGAAACCATATTGCCCTCATTAGAGGTAAGTCTAAACTGTGAGTACGGCTTGATGAGGTCAGCATAGTTGCCGAACCCGTTATGGTGACAGGATTTGTATGGCAAGGAACCGTACACCACTTTGTATGTCTCTTACCTTTATTCGCACTTGATGAGCTCTAGCGTATAATATAAAGATGTAGAGCTGCGTGTTTCTTGGACGGCTCCAAGGTGGTTCAGTTGCACTAGGAAACGTCGTGGACATGAAGAATGCATACGCGGTCTTGTTGATGAAACATTTGTGTCTAAACATACACAATTAATGATAGGCTTTTAATAAAAACAAGGAAAATATCATCGATGTCAATAATGCACACACACACACACACACACACACACACACACACACACACACACATACACACATACATACAAATATATATAACATAAAGAATTTAAAAAGAAATCGGAAAAATACATTAAACATTAGTTGCGGTTGGATAGATTCATTCTACGGCCTTCTTTATCTCATAGAATCAGTCCATATTGAGTGTTCAAATGGAACGAGAATTTTGTAATCTTATATTAAGATATTAAGAAAAAGACGGAAGTATGATTAGCTGTGCTAATGAAAAATCTTCATTTTATTAAAGCAAGAAGGACATGAAAGAGAGAATATCAATGTTAATTACGAATTTTACTACCGAGTGGGTATTAACTTGATGCAAGGAAGTCGACTTCTGGTTTTGCAATCCATAGGGCAGTGGATTAATTGAGGGAAATCATGTCGTCTCGCAAACATTGACTTAACAATTCTGCTGAGTCAAAGATATAATAATGTTAACTACATGTATTGGTATACTATTTCTAGTGGCGTTTAAATTCCAAATATGGGATTTATAGGACATTTTGTTACATTATGCTTAAGGCAGAAAAAAATTTCTATTTGTCAGTTTTTGAGAGACTCGATGTTTTCATGATAAGTAATACAATAATACCTATCGGATGGCTATTATCTTGCGTCCGGTAATTACACTGACGAATGGGGTTTGAATAAACATTTATTTATTCTACAGATTGTATATAATGTTATATTTAGTTTCATATTATAGGAAATGAGGTTTGGCTACATATCACGTGAAACAAGTAATAAAAAAAATCACTCAAATCTATTCCTACTTGGGTTAACAATGAAAATATAATTTTAGTAACTTTTTTATTATTTTTATTACAATTAAACGTCTACTACTACTACTACTAATATATATATATTTTCAAAATGTCAATCGTTAATAAAGTACTTTTTATCTATCGACTCAAACCTAAATACCTTTTTTAAAACTGGTAATGGATTATACTTTGTTTTAATAAAGGTTTTGCAAAAACTAAATTGGCTATCTTTAATTTTAAAAACGTTGATGTATTTAGGTTGAATTCGAACTGAATGACTAATTGCTATTATATTTCAATATTAATTCGCCTGTCCGCAAGCATAACCTTTTCCACTTGTTTCCTGTATATTTCCAGCAGGTGTTTCATACCCAATTGTTTTTCCTAATCGTCACCAGCTTTATTATTGCCTTTATTATTCTAATTTCCTACTGACTTTCTGCTCAAGACTCACACTATTAACTCAGTGTATCTTCTATCAAAGCATGCATATCTTTCATCAGCCCTATTATTATCGTTACCGTATGACTAAATGTTCAATAATACCTATCGATTAGGTAAGGCTCGTGTTAATTATTTTAGACAATAGTCATTCAAAGGTGCTCCACAAGGTAAATATTTAAATTGGAGCTTCACGTCGGAATGTTTAGAACTCATTTCCATGTAATTATCCACTGAATGTAATTTGAGGAGTTCGTGTAAGCGTAATGTAAATATTTCTCTGTGTTATGAGACAAAATCCCTGTTCACACAAGGGGATGGGGTAGCAAGGATCAGATCAAGGAAACACGAGTTCAATCTCGGAACTTAGTAAAGCATTAATATCATTTAAACTAACATTAAACTAATTTAACCTAGTTTGTTCCGATTAAAACATACACACACGCCCACACAGCAATTTCATTTATAAATAATATGATTCCTCTCTCTCTCTCTCTCTCTCTCTCTCTCTCTCTCTCTCTCTCTCTCTATATATATATATATATATATATATATATATAAATATCGCAATATGTATTCTTGTGTATTAATAAAGAACATAAGTCAAAATACAAATACAAGAATTATAATTGAATTTATAATTCAGTTTTTTTTAAAAAGCTTTTCGTTGGCTTTCAGTACCAATATTCCTGATGATGTTGGTACTGTTAGCCAACGAAAAGCTTTAAAAAAAACTGAATTGTAAATTCAATTATAATTCTTGTATTTGTATTTTGACTTATGTTCTTTATGTATATATATATATATATATATATATATATATATATATATATTATATATATGTATGTATATATATACATGTATATATATATATATATATATATATATATATATATATATATATATTTGGGTGAGTGTCTGTGTGTGAGTAAATAAAGAGGGGAAGAATGGTAGAGAGAAACTGGAGGCTTCCAGGATTGGTCGAAGACAGTGCACAAAAAATAGGAAATTGACTAGTTTGGTATTCTGCGTAATACAAATGCACAAATAACTACTAAATATTTAACTAGAATATAAGATGAGTAAATTCTAGACCCTTCAGAACATCTAAACCTAAGTTTTCAATAACCTTAAAAACCAAATTGTAATATTTCGCTAAAGGAAGTTATATTATCACAAGCTATTATATTCTCGATTTTAAAGACTAGTAATTTAACTTTGAAAGCCCATGAGCATTAGAAAGCCAAGTTTATTCTGTCGTAGGAGTCAGTTTCCTCAACTAAAAGCCATTATGTTTGAATTTGGAACAACTGAGAGAGGCTGCTGATGCCTTCATTGTACGCCAATTTAACTTTGCATAAAGTTTAACGTTTAAAGTGCCTTTAGTAAAACTAATAGAATTTAAAAACTAACAACAGGGTAAGCGTGTAAGGTACATAGGATTGGGTTTCGTTCCAGACATTTTATTTGTAATTTGCTAAAGGCATTATTCTTTTGTAGGGATCTTTGAGGTGTGTAGATTGATATATCGCGCTCGTGCTACAATTAATTTGCTTTCGAGTTTCCTTATAAATCTGATCTGAACAAGCTTTGTAAACTCTAAATACTTTTCTAATTATTACAGGATTGCAAATAAATGTATGTAACAAACAAAATGAATAGTTGAAGATTCATCCTTGCTTAGAAAACACCAAGAACACTCAATTAGTCTTATCAACTCTTTGTCGCTTGGAAAGTACAAGAACAAACTACTTCAATACTATGAATAGCTGAATAAAATGTACTCAGTAAATGTTCTCATGCCGTATGTTAGCCCATGTTTTAATAAAGGCTGTACAAGGTAGAGATCAATTAAGTGTTGCGGTTGGATAGGTAAAATTCAGCTTATAGTCCAGAACAGCATTCTCCAGTTTTTTAATCCTCATGAACAAATAATTTATAACCGTAATCCCCTCGCGAGGAGAATTTCTATTACGAGGGTTAATTCCTTAAACCATATATAAGCCTTAAATACCATTTATATAGACAGACCATCTTATACTATGCAGTTATGTAATTGTTAAAATTTTTGTTCATGAACAATAAAATACTCAGAGTGGGGATCATGTCAGATGTAATATGGACACTGGAATAATTATATGTATTCCACGTTATCGGTCGTGCACATCATACCAATGATTTACTCTTGTCCCAGAAACTACGGGATTATATCTATGATTAAATCTATCATTTTAATTATATCCCCCACCTTTAAACAACCCCTTCGTATGGCCTTGATGGAGAATCAAAGCACTTGATACGACCTACGAAACTCGAAATTCTTCCCTTTTTTTCTCCTCAGTACTTGTATTAATTAACTTTAGTTGAAATAACCTTTATTTATTCAAAATACTATTCTCCTTTAAACAGCATATAATGTGCATATTAAAATGAAAAAATCATACCGTATTGAGTTTATGTTAGGTTAAATGTAAAGTTTCAGTTTGGTGCAAATGTTAGGTTAGGTTAGGTTATAAGTGATACGTTAGCTGTAAATGTTTGGTCAGATTTAATGCTAGGGTAGATGGTAGAGTTAGATTAATGAGTGAGTGTTACATTAGGTGAGAAAATTAGGTTAGATCTTTTTATTAGGGTGGATTTGAAGTCTAGATTATTGTTTGAGTGTTGGGTTATGTGTAAATGTTAGGTTAGATTTAATGTTAGGTTAAGTGTAGATGTTATGTTATTGTGAAAATGATAGGTAAAGTGTAAGTGTTAGGTCTATATTAGGTTAGATGTGATGGTTAGCTTAGTGTATGAGCGTTAGGATAAATGTAAATATTAGTTTAGATTCTATGTTAGAGTTGATGTGAACTTTAGTTTAGTATGTGAGTGTTAGGTTAGGTATAAATGTTGGGCTGGATATAATATTAGATTAGATGTAAAGGTTAGCTTACCGCGTAAGTGTTAAGTTAGGTGTAAAGGTTAGGTTTGATATAATGTTAGAGTTGATGTAGAGGTTAGCTTACTGCGTGAGTGTTAGGTTAGGTGTAAATCTTAGGTTAGATATAATGTTAGAGAAGATGTAGAGGTTAGCTTACTGCGTGAGTGTTAGGTTAGGTTTAAATGTTAGGTTAGGTATAATGTTAGAGTAGATGTAAAG
>JBAIZL010000002.1:21013566-21113566 GCA_036971475.1 Prosapia bicincta | reverse complement strand
TAGAACATCACTAATACAATGACACCACAGTATAGATGGGGGGGAAATGACGGATCACGTGGTCACGGGGGTCAGAGAAATTTGACGATTATACATACATACAAACGAGTGATATAATGGAGTCTACTAACTAGATTCATCAAAGGCCGTAGATATAGTAATGAGAAGAGCATATAGCCCACGTGTAAGCCATCAAAAGTTTATAAATTAAAAGTTAATAGATTTAGGAAAGATAGAAGGCTAATAAAAAAAGGAAGGAAGCAAAGACCCTCGTGAAGATTAACTACAACTCAGCACAGTACTGTCGATGCGCTGTTCGTATATTAATTAAATTTATATTATTGTGGAATTCCGCCGCTGATCGTTATTATAAAATATTGATTTCACCATTACCGTCATTTCATAGCTAGTGTGATTAGTAGATCAGTGCTGCATAAAGCTCTATAAAAACCCGCCAACAATCCCATAAAGCCTACTCAAGTGGGGAGTTTACAATCCTAGATTTTTCTTCTACGTTCCGAGAGATTTCATTATGGAAACATTGGGTTTTAAGTTATTAAGAAAGTTTTTTCCAAGTTTGTTCTCTGAAATATCCTGATAATATTTTGTTCATAAAGAAAATTGGAAGCTAAGTATTTTTAAATTTATATTTAAACAAGATATATAAAAAAACTTTGTAAAGTCAATTCCTACTTGTGTAAAAATATCAATATAGTAACGTTTTATTAAATAATAACAATTAATATAAATTAACATACCCTATGCGTTAAAATAGCTGATCTACCACATAGGCTATAACATAAAATCAACTGTTTTATGAAATCACTTAATTTAAGCCAAATGAGAATGAGTAAGTATATTGCATAACTTGCCTCTTTCGTGAAAAGTTTTTCTCCCATAAAAAACTATGATTTATTTATTATTAAATTTACTTATTGAATTGATATTTGTAAAAACAGTATCAACATCAATTGCCATCCACTATATGTTTAAAAAAAATGTATTTCAACTTGAGTATTTGAAAACAAGTATTTTATTAACGATTGAATAATTTAACAAGAAAAATATAAGGAGCAAAATTGCCTATCAAAAAGCTGAAGACTCCGAAACTGAAAAAGGGTTTGGTGAAGAAACCCAAGTCGGCCAAGACGGCTGCACGAAATAACAAATAGAAAAGAACGATCCTCCGCAGGACGAGGGAGAACCAATAGAAGATATTAAAAAATAGACCAGGTAGGGACATGAAACCAACTGATAGAGGATAAGTGGCATAAGTATTAGGCGTGGTTAAAGTGCCTAGTAGACCCGGAAGGAGTAAACAAGCTATTAAGACAATACGTACGGGGAGAGAGCATAACCGGTTAGGTATTCCAAAAAGCGATAAGTAATAATTGTAGTGTAACATTGCTAGAAAATTCAAAATAAAGCCATTGTACATAATACATAAAATATGTTTTAACAAAATTAAATTAACAGAAAAATATCAAGTAGACGTATACCTCTAGACTGAGTAAACATTGCGAGTGGAAAATATGTGAACTACTAACAGACCTTAAAACATTGCGGCCGAAGAGGGGAATGCTAGCAGCACTATTACTGGACCGAGTAAACATTGTGAGCGGCAAACGTGTAAACTACTGCCACTGTGCTGCTAGTTCCCCTCTTCCCCCGCATTTTTTACTCGGTCAGGTAGCAGGAAGAATTACTTACCTTCTAATGTCTGACCAAAACTATCTACAGATATGTTCCGCACAATAATAATATATTTATTTAAGAAGGAATTTATTTAACGAATTTTAATAATATTATTTTGGGTAAACGATACAACAAAGGACATCAAATCACTTTCAAAGGAAAGTAAATGTTTAAGGTATCAACTAAAGTTTTAGAGCACGTGCATGACAGGCTATGTGGAAACAGGTGATGTCTGAGCTTGAGATATAAAGGATTTTGCAACTGGAGTACAATGGAAGGCCAGGTAAGGCCCAGTCTCTTGTTGAAATGTAAGGGAATGTTTTATCAGTGTGTAAGGGACAGTTTTTAAACAACTGTTAGTTCATTCGTTAAAGATGATAATTAGAAAAAAAAATTTTGTGGGAGAAAAACGTTTAAAAAAAGGGGCAAGGTATGCAATATACCTTGTCTTTCGTTACATTTGGCTTAAAATAAATGATCACATATGATTTCATGAAACACCTGATTTTATGTTATAGGCTATGTTGAAGAACAGTTGTGTTAACGGATAGGTTGTGTTACTTTATTTATATTAGTTGTAATGATTTAATAAAAGAATCTATCATTTTTTTCTTGACTTGAGCAGGAATTGATTTTATAAAAAAAGTTTTGTTTATATTTCATGTTTATAGTCTCAGTCTGCGGGTTTTTCCATGAGTCTCGAGTAAGTTGTGCCGACGTTTTCGTGTTTATAGTCTCAGTCTGCGGGTTTTTCCATGAGTCTCGAGTAAGTTGTGCCGACGTTTTTGTGGTTCCCACTCGGATTGTCTCCCTATTGTTTTTAAATAAATGATAAAAAAATATACATCACTTACTCTTATTATACTCGTCAATATTGTAGTTGGTTTTAAGCTGATGTAAATGTCTTGCTTTCTGCTCATCAACAGATGAAATAGATCGAAACGTTCCACAGACATATCGAAGAGATCGACGAGACAAATTAAATAAAACATACTATCCATACAAACAACTAGATTAGATAAAATGTGCTGTTATTCGTCTTGAAAGAAACTACGTCTAACTTCACAATGAACTAGACGAAAGTTAATAAAATTCCTTTGTAACGGAAAAACAAAAATATGGTCAACGAATGTCCTCGTATAAAAGTTTATTTTCTTTACTTGTTTTTAACGAAGTAAAAGATTCCTAGCATAGGTATTTCTCTACGATCAAATGCTGAAACGGAAAACCAATTTCCTCATTTAACGATAAAATGAAAACAATTTCTTCAATGTTAGGTTTTAGAACATGTATCAGAACGCCCATTTGAAACATACCAATAAACAAAAAACTCTTTATGATAAGAAACAATAAAAAGCTAAATTAAAAGTAAACAGATAGAAAGTAAAGTAAAAGCCTCGAAACATACTATGTAAGATATTAAAGAGTCCCTCAATTTTATGTTTTTACAAAAAACAAACATACTTTCTTGAAACATTGTACCCAATATTAATTTTGCATCCAATCAAGAGCGTAATTTGTGAACGTGGTTTTTAACATTAAAAATGCAATTGAAAAAAGCAATTGCTCGCAATTAATTTAGTTTTACCTTGTGCACTTACGTCCCATAATCTCTGATTGTGTTTTTAATTCAATGAAAGGTATTGACAGATAGAAGTGAAATATGTCTCAAATTGATAAAATTTACATTTGTGCTTAGATTTTCGAAAACTAATTTGAACATAACAAACATATGATGTTCCTAATATTATCAAATTCCCTTCTGTTGACGCGCTTTGGATAGTTTCCATCATTTAGAACTACCTATATACTCTCGGATAACCGACACGCTCCAAAAGGGAAAACTGTCTGACCTTGAAGGCGGGGAGAAATCAATGTGAAGGCGGTTTTAGGACGCTAGAAATGTAGTGGGCTGGGTAAAGCTTAAGCGTTATTCTTATATTCGTACCTTTGTATGTAAGAGATAATTTTTACATTTTAACAATAAACCGAATTAATTTATATTTGAGTGAAAATATAAACGTGACTAATTAGGTACGTAGTATGCAAGTATTGTAGTTAACCTTTAGTTCTGGGGTTCGATTCCCACTAGAGTTAAATAACTTTTGTGAGTTTTGTAGCCCACAGATGGATTCTGCTTGTGAAAATAAGTAAGCAGTGTACAATCTAGGGTAATAAAGGGCGGCTAAAAGGACACATATCGTTCACAGAAGGATTCTCAACCCGACTCTACTTAGCTATGACAGTAGTAAAAGTAAAAACATTAACATTCTGAATACAGGAACGTAACACGGTGACGACAACTCACTGTTTAAATATCCTTTCGCAGTAGTCAATGTCTTGGAATACTCGTACATTTAACGTTAATGGCGCCTCCTACTCAGACCAATTCTGCTTACTTCCTTCTAACCTCCTTCTAATGCGCTTTAAAACAGACACACATACAAATACACACACACACACACACAGACTCACACTCACACACACACATACACACGTTTGCGCGCGAGGACATACACTGATACAATTGAAGTAGAAACGTCAAAAATACAGACATATAGAATGCCAAATTGACCATGTGACATAACTTGTTTGGCTGTTTCTGGTGTATTATTACTAATCTTATAAAAATTTAATTTTACCCAATAAACTAGTGCCTTGATCCAATCTGTAAAACAACCACATCATCAACGGACGCTTCAAACAGGTTCACAAGTGTTTAAGTTTCGGACTTATGTTAATGATTTGTCGATGTGCCGCAAAGATTAAGGCCAGCTGTAGATTACTCGTCCCCCTATACCATAGCACTAGTTTAATTTAATATAAAACAACAAAGTCCTACACAGCTCTCACCAGCCGTCTTTAGTAACTGAAATAAATAAATAATAATTCTAGTATGAATAAATATTGAAGATAACGATGTTCCGAAAAAGGGAGTACTATATATTTCTTTTTAAAAATGTAACTGCAAATTTGTTTATCTTAAAAGATTTAATTAAGCTACTTCATCGACTTGAAAGTAATTAATGGATTCAAGAAGTAATTGCTTTTCTATAGAAAGAGAGCAGTACTTGTCAATTACATAAAATGCGGTACTATTAATCGAGTGCAGCCAAGGGTTTATTACGTTGAGACTCTAGTCTGAAATAGGGAGATAAGAAAGGTGACCTTAACACAAAACAGGGTCTCAGGGAAGCGTTTGGTAGAGTTGTTTCCTTTTGTGTAGAATCTTAGAACAAAGAGGCAGTATCTACGACGTTTCAGTAAACCTAATTATAGAAGGGTTGTTTATTCAAAGTGACATTTGTAACCAGGTTGCAATATTTCGTAAAAGGGTTTCTAAAACAATTGGGTGGATAATAAATTAAAATTTAGTTTAAAAAAAGAACAATTGCAGTGCTTATAAAGCCCTGATATGATAATCTTGACTGAATCACGTGAGTAATCTATAAAGAAATAGGCGTTTTGAAATAAATAAGCAAAACGAAAAACAATTAAAGTCAATTCCGTCTTAGGTCAACAAGTAAAACTTTATTTGACTTTTATATGATGGTTATAACGTGTTATGAGTGTATATACATATGCCAGAATCAAAATATGAAGTGGCAAAAAAAGTGAAATTAATAAATAAAATTATATATGCAAGAGTCCTGTTCTGCCTTTCTTAACTTTAAAATATTGTTCATTGTTGACACTTCTCAAAATGTCTCCATTTTCAAAAGTGTAACTACACTCTTTCACTATAACCATTTTGTACCGTATCTGTGAAAGGTTGTAGTGAATGGGCTAATTTTGTTGGATAAAGAGTGTAGTTGCTGTTTCAAAGATGAAGATATTCCGAAACGCGTCAACAAAGAAAAATGTTTCAATGTGAGGAAAGTCAGTAGAGGAAAGTCAAATGTATAGAAATATTTTAAAAGGTAAGAAAGATGATTATAATCATATATTAAGAATGTAAATAAATAAAGTTAAATTAATGAATTAATATTTGTATAATCTGTAATAACATCAGGTGTCATTCACTACAAGATTTATAAAATGTATTTGAACTTGAGTGGATGAATAAAAAGTATATTAATAACAGTTAAAACGTTTTATATAATATATATATATATATATATAAGGCGTGTCAACTATTAGCTGGAATTGAAAAACTAACAAAGTAAAAGAATACACTTTTAATATCACACTTTATACTATTTTTCCAAATAATCCCCATTAAAATTGAAGGACTTTTCTAGCGAGCCACGGAGACTTTGAATAAATCCACCACCTGAGGTTAACCTTAACCGCAGGATAACATTTTCGGCTTTACCTCAGTACTTCAATATGCCTGTATTTTTATTCGCATAATCCTAATATATCAAGATATTTGAAACAATTCCTTAATAATGTTTCTTACTAATTCTGATATTTTTGGGGTTCTGCTCCAGAAATAAAATCAACCGTTTTGGCCTTCCCTTAGTAAAATAGAGCCTATCTTTAATAAAAAAATGTTTATTTTTGTATACGGTAGCTGTGTTATTAATTCGAACACGTATTAATCTACATCTGGACTGGATTCAACTGATATTTAGTAGTAATATCCAACTAAGAAAATGTCAATAAAATAACAACAAAATCACGATAAAAGCTGGGTTTCCTTATAAACATTCGTCATACATTTTAAATTTAAAATTTTGTATGTAATTTTGTGACTAGATTTACCATAGATTTTCAAGTTAAATATTTATTACGATGAATTATTTTGTTATTCTAATTCCCGTATGTGGGGTCACTACTAAGAACCATTTCTGTAGAAATTTTACAACTACCAAACGCCCTCCAAAATTCTTTTACTTTTCATTCTGTTTCAGGATTTATCTTCATGCTGCTTATGCGATGTCGTTTATCTTCATCTTCGCCGAACCTCTCTATGAAATAAGCGGTTCTTCTACAGACAACGCCCTTACCATTGTGTTGGTTAGCTCGCTACCATTTTATAAATGTTTTCTATTCCTTCTTTTCCTTTTGCTTTCTTAAAATTTTTCGCGTTTTCCAAACGGTGGTTGGAAGTGTGTTCAATATCAATAATCATGACGTCATAATGCCCTTGCTTCCACACGTTACATACTGCATCTATATTGCTTACTTGTAATGAGTAACAATCTGTCATTTAGTTAATTAGAGTTTAACTAGAGAGAAACGGTTAATGATGAAGGCAACATCGTCTTCGAAACTAGTCTGGTTGTTTTAATGAACTTGTGTTTGTTTTAATAATTTATGTGTATTGAGATTTAGAGTTAACAATTTTTGTTTTTGCTGTAAACAATCTGTCATTGGAAAAAAGTAATGGCGATTAATCATAAGAGATTCCAAGTCGTCAAAGGAATGTACCTATTTGAAATGAGAGGACACGGACTTTAGAAAATGCGTGTCTTGGTGAGTAAAGGATCGCATTTAATTATAGAATAAGAGAATAAGATTACCGAGCACAAATCCTACAGGAAAAAGGAATACTACCTGCAGTTATATAAAAGGCCTAAAGGCTTGCTCTTTTAATTCCTTCTATTAGTTCACACTGTCATTATATAGGTATATGTCTTGTTCAAATATTCAGTCGTTATTAAAATATATCTTATTCATCCACCCAAGTTCAAATATATTTTTAAAATTTGTAGTGAGTGACAATTGCTGACAAAACAGTTTTTTCAAATATTATTTCATTTGATTAACAATAATGAATTACTTTTAGTTTTATGAGGGAGAAAAAACTTTTCACAAAGGGGCAAGGTATGCAATATAATTATTTCGTCTCATTTGTCTATAGCTAAGTGACAACAAATGATTTCATAAAACAGCTAATTTTATATTGTATGTTATGTGATAGAACAACTTTTTAATGCGTAGTTTATGTTACATTATTTATATTAATTGTAATTATTTAATAAAATATATCTTAAAAATAATTTTTGTTTAAATGTTGGCCTTAGTAAAAATTGATTTTTTATTCATATTTTTGTTTATTTTACTTGTTTACATTATATACATTTGTACTGTATATATGGAAGTTACGTACAAATCACGTTGAGGCAGACGTATAACTGAGATCAGCCTTTGCTAAGCAACACGTCGATGTAGGTTTCGGGGATTCAAGAACATCAAAGCCATCTGTTCAAATCACTAACGCTTGGGAGTTTTCAACCAATTATTTTAATTAAATTTATTGTTCCGAAATAACAATGTTCCGAAAAATGGATCTATATTTTTAAAATGTTTCAGAGATTTAGAGATTTCAGAGATTAAGATTTTAAAATCTTAATCACTTTCAACTATTCGGGTTGATGTGAGCAATTATTTCGCTTGTGACTTCTATTGAAATCGATTGTAAGACGAAATTCAAACGCTACAGAGACCCTAGGGTAGCAAAGAAATGGGAGAAAATGTATACAGAACAATCGGACAGATGGTGGGTATAAACAAACAGATGGTGGTCCTCTAGTCCGTTTGTCAGCCCACTAAATGCCGTTCTACCCCAGTGGAAACATTGCACAATACTGCGGAACTAAAATATGGTTTCTGCAAAGTGACGTCATTAGAGAAAAGGTGAAACTCGGTTCCCCAGAGACACAAAATAGCAGGTAAGCAGTAGAATGGCGACATTAACAAAGTATGATTCGGAAAACATGAAATTCGATGAAGAACAACACGGTGAAAGTCTGAAAGTAGTGATGTAAGCCTCTGTATCACGCACCTACGATCACGCATCACACACACACACACACACACACACACACACACACGTGTATACCTTCTTAGTAAAGTATATACGTAAACAAGATTAAGGAAATTAGGAGGCCCAGTTGACTGAAGTGGGTCCCTGATGGTAAAATAAGTGAGTCTACTGCGGGAAATACTATTCTAGAAATAAAACTGTTTGAAATCCATCGATTGTAACTATTATTAAAGTTAGTACTAAGCAATGCCTCCTCACATCTGAGTAAAATTTTCAGGAAGCTTTAATATCCTATGACTGATGCTCTATTCAAGTTTCAATGTAGAAAGTTCATGGAACAGTAATAATCTTCAAGGTTAGGGTTCATGTCATATACTATGGAAATTTTATTTCTATATTTAATAAATTCCGTTGAATTCACCTACTGCATAAAGCTAACATTACTCGATCAATCCTTGAAATTATTAAAGACACAATAACGTGACGCAGCTTCAGTCTGCTTCTGTTCGGAAGTTTTCATCATCCACCATCTCTATTCAGACAAAATTTTGCCAAATAGGTTATAGTGTTACAGTATTATAGACATATAATACATTTTAGTTTTCTATTCTCGTCACACTGCCCCCAACCGTTAAAACGTCACCTACTGCGGTTTCTGAAAACATGCGACTATCTAGATTTCCGGTATTGCAACTATGATCATACTATTGCCACCGTCCTTTCACTATAAAATCAAACAATAAAATATGTTTACCGTGCCTTTTCGTATTATTTCTTTATGCTGAACTTGAAAAAATCTATAATAAATGCAGATGTTTTCAAAGTGACTAGTACAATTTTTCCCCCTTGCGCAGATTAATGACGGCTTTAAAGCGTTAACTGTTCTATTTTGGGTTTAATTTTAGAACAATAGGTCTTCATAATACTCTAAATAAACTGTTTTTTGCGATTTAATTCTCAGTACTTAATGTTCAGTTGGTTAGTGGTGTTAAGTCTGTAGAAAATGTTAACAAATATATTCGGAGAGCGTTAGCAAGTATATTCCCTTATGTATTCAGTTAGGAATTATTTAATTATTGTTTAATCGGTGAATTCAAGATGATTACCTCAAGAAAATTTAATATCATTTCGTCAAATATTTCTGATTTCTTTGCACTTTTCCTAATTTTTAAAACACAACATTTACTCATCCTTCCATTCAACAATGTATTTTACTGAAGGATTCTAAGGATTATTTAATTTCGTCCCTCGTCCTAACGCTATAGCAAGTGTTAATAATTGCTATAGACTACCATCTTCTTCGATAGAAAGAAGGTTTTCCTTTGCAAGGAATCCAGATTTGTTTATTTTGACACGATGTTTACTTCGCTGGTGACCCTTCCATCAAGAAATGTCCGAAGTTAATGGTCAGAAGTTTCGTCGTCTCTTGAACTAACTTTGTCTAAGAACATTGTATCATTGCCGTGTCCATCAGAGCGATTGCCTTATAAAACTTTGTCACAATCTTACTAGTTGACTTGGGTTTGCAAGGGTATGGCATTCTGAAACGTGGTGTAGTTTCGACGATAGTGGAATGGAGACTAAATGGAGCCGCCCTAAACTTCCAATCTACGGATGACTGTTCATACTGAACGAACCCTCTGCCCCCCCGAATGCAACCTTAAACCCTCAGCTCCCCAACTCAGTCACGAGAAGGCTTGATATACTCCCGTGGTATCAGCTTGACCGTAAGGCCTAGATACAGGCAATCCTCTTGGCCTGTAGTCTGTAAACCAGTGATTTGTCACCCCTTCCAGAAGTAGAACATTATGAAGTCCCCGGTTCTCCGTACCATCAGAATACCCCTCGGCTAGTTTAGTCGAACTATTACTCACCCACGGTTGGCTTCACTTAAGGTGGTACTCAGAATAAAGGTCTCCAGGTTGAGACTAAACTGAAAATGTTACTGTTTTGACTCGGCCGGACAGTAGGTCCCACAACTACTTAGGGGTTAGTGTTGACTTTACACTGGTGATTGACACGTTTTGACGAGTGTTGTAAGTCCTTTTTAAATAAAGTAAGGAATAATACTGTGTATTGGAACAATATACAGTATTACAGTACTGATAATATGAGAAAATAATTTTAGTCATAAATGATTGTTTTCGTAATTATTTATTGTATTCTCTTTGCTCTTGCAAAAATTAGATTTTATTTATTTCTATATATTGTGTTGTACGAGTTTTTAGTTCATAAAATGTTTTTTTAAATCTTTCCTAATATAAATTGAAATTGTGATTCAACAAGGTCAGATCTATTTGAGCTATAATTTATTATTTTTTAAATTAAAAACCATCTTTTTTTTCTGTTATAGACACAAAATGTTTTCTAAAAAGTCAATGATACCCGTGTCTGAGTTTTCGCCGAAAAAATAAAAAAATAAATAAAAAATAATAAAACTAAAATATTCTAGAAACAATAAAACAGCCTTGGTAAAATATTTTACAATCTGTCAGGATTACCGGTGGACCTTTAGTACTTCAACCACATGTAGGGGAATAACCCTCACATAGAGGATTTATATCTAACAAGGAAAAGCTGCAGTTGGCCGTTATCAACCGCTCATTAATGTTTGACAGCAGAAAAAACTTAATTGTTTATTGTTGACTATTATAATTTCATACGCAATTACCCTTTTAAGTGCAATTAGTTATAACTAGCTTCACCTTGACATACAAGTAGCGATCGACATACGGACTGAGATACATTATATGTAATATTAGAATAAGCATTATTAGGACTTCAGTTTTTGTCTTCGCCCCTTGTGCTGAACTAGTGACTCGATCTTAAGTGTCTCGAAAGACTGCAGTTAATTGATATTCCCTTTAACAATAGATAGATGGAAGTCAAATCAAATAGACGATGAAAGGGTCACACGACGATAGATTAAAAGCAGAAGCTTAGTAAACGACTGGTGTCTATTTAAATTCCTTCCATTAGTTCACACTCTCTTTATATATATATATATATATATATATATCGTTAAAATTTTCAATTGGTAAAAAAATACTTTTTATTCATCCACTCAAATTCAAATACATTTTTTTAAAAACCTATAGTGAATAACAATTGATGTTAGTTGAGTTTCATCACATAATAATTAATATATATATATATATATATATATATATATATATTAATAAGGAGTGAGCCACCTCAGGAATTTAGTCATATCAGGAGATTGGCTACATCAGGAGGTTGACTACATCAGGAGATTGGCCACATTAGGTAGTTGACCACATCAGAAGGGCGACCAAATCATGAGGTAGCTATATAGAGAGATAAGCCACACAAGGAGATTAGCAACACCAGGAGGTTGACCACATGAGGACTGTAGTCACATATGGAATATAGCCCCATAAGGAGCATAGCTACTCCAGGAAGGTAGCCATGTCGGGAGGGTAGTCACATCAGGAGATTGGCTACATCTGGAGGTTGACCACAATAAAATGGTAACCACTTCAGAAGGATTGCCCATAAGGAGGGTAGCGACATAAGGACAGTAGTACATAAGGAGGTTAGTCACTTCACGAGTATAGCGACATCAGGAGATTGGTCCCATCACGAGGTTGACCACATAAGAAGATTGACCACATCAGGATGGTAGCCACATAAGGAGCGTAGCCTTTCTATTTTTTATTCCTACAATTTGATGTAATGAGGATATACCTCACGCCAGTAATAAAGAGTGTGTTTGCTTCATGTTATCCATTTTATATACTTGTATCCACGTATATCAAAAATAAATTTTAGATATCACATTGACGTAAAATAATAAACTAAAGTATTTAACGAAAGTATAAACAATATATATATATATTATATATATATGTATAGAGAGAGAGACAGAGAGAGAGAGAGCTGGAGAGAGAGGAAGGGAGAGGGAGAGAGAGATCCGACACGAACATACACACACACACACACACAAACAGATCTTGAGGATGAAACACTGCCTCTAGCAAACGGACATGAAAGAGACGTGTGGGTGGGTCGACATTAGTCCCAAACTTGATGAATATTTGTTAACTGATGGGTTTAGACAGAAATGCGTTTTTGAAATATAACAAAAAACAAGAGTTGGAGGTAATAATCTGGAATTAAATGGAGTAAATAAGAAGTAGAGGTGATCACAGGGAATCGGGGTGGGTCTATGGGATGATTTCAGGAATTTAGCAGAATGATACTGAGCTACTGCAATGAGGATATGTGCTACTTCACAAGAAAAGAGAACTGCAATACTCAAAATTTCTGATGTAAATATACAGAAACATCTGTCACATATATGTACCAGACATACTTAAGAGAGTATACAGTAAAATGAACATTGGTATACATGAAAAAAGCAAATAATGTAATTACAGATATTTCCCATTTCCGAAATCTATACTACGCCTATTATTTTCTGCCTAATTTCTCTGTAAACCGAACCTAATTTCAATTGCTACACACACACACACACACACACATATATATATATATATATATATATATATATATCAATGCTGATACGTATTCCTTCACGGATGAAACAATATGATGATTAGTTATTATCCGGAGTACATCCGTTCATTCTGCAGTGCATAACATCGCAGCTACGACGTTTCGCTAGAACCTCGTCTAGTATTGACATTCGCTCTTCAACTGTTTGGTGGGTTCACAATGCTCGTTGGTGAGATTCTAGGGAAAGGTCGGAACAGCGATTTTATGCACTGCAGAATTAACGAATGTACTCTTGATAGTAACTATTCATCACACACACACACACACACACACACACACACACACACACACACACACACACACACACACACACACACACACACACACACACACACACACACACACACACACACACAAACACAGACACCCACACACACACACACACACATACACACACACACACACACACACACACACACACATACACACAAACACATATATACATATATATATATATATATATATATATATATATATATATATAACACGTATTCGTATTGCCGTCATTGTAATCTAGAAATTAAACAGTGAAAGTGTCAAGCTACTGAGATTGATCGCAAAAAACAAAACACCCTTCTTAACGATTTTAACGATCAAGGGACAGGAAAAACGTGTTATTAGTTGATGTTTCTCTCACAACGTGACAGCACGAGAAGGTTTTCCCCTATCTATGGCCCTTTACATTAGTCTCTTTGGTTGATATTAACGCTATTCATTCATCAAAGTAATTTAATTCATCCCCTCTCTGTATTAATTTCCCCTGATAGCAGTTTTATTCCCTCAGGAACTCTCGACTTTCTCTTCTACTACTGTCAAATCCTGATGAACAAACTATTTGTTTATTAACCTTGCCTTAGTAATATCTGCAATCTCATAATAATTCTACTTTACACTCTTTCAATTGAAAATATTATATAGTAGAAAAGCATCTTACCCCCCTCCCCCCACACACACACACAACACACACACCCGCGCGCGCGCTGGCACATGCACGCACACCCAGATTAGATATTGTAGTAAGTTATCTAAACGATAACATTTTTTCATCAAGTACAATTCTCAACTGAGAAAAACGTATCACAGTAAAATCTAGGTCTTGTGGGAGTGAATATCCCCTCCTAGATATAGTAAGACCTGCATTTCTCAATAAAGTTATCAATATCCCATTTTGCGTTTTTTCTTTCTTCTTGGAACAACAATCGACTTTCTCACAACTTAAACTTCTTATTTTACGTCTTATTTTACCCTTATTTGGAATCGCCTAGATATCTTTTTTTATTTATTAAAGACATTTTTTCTAGACGAATGCAATGTTTATTCTGTTCTGGATAAGGTGTCACATTTTCTCTCGAGACTTTACTCTGTTTGCCTCTTACATTTTCTTCATGCGTAATGATCTCGATTCCTCATCTTTGTCCCATAACGGAGACATCTCCACATCCTCGAAGTAGTCGTATCGAACCACCAGTGTCGAATGCCTTGTACGTTATTCGTATAGGAAGGCACCTAGTTCTCTTCCCCCAACGCGGTTTATCTTCGCCAAAGACGCCCTTTATTTTTGGTCTTGAACCTTACCAAAAACTCATCTCAACTAGGAGTGAATTATGGTCTACTTTTATAACTCTATTCATTCGTTCAATTCCTTCTATTAGTTCATAGTCTCCTTATATATATATATATATATATATATATATATATATATATATATATATATATATATCTTATTCAAATTTTTAATCGTTAATAAAACACATTTTATTCATCCACTCAAGTTGAAATAGATTTCCTTAAACTTGTAGTGGATGACAATTGATGTTATTACAATTTGTTTTAAAATGTAATGTTATGTGTAACATTATTTTCACGTAATGTTACATATTAAATATAGAATCAGAAAACAAAAGTGACAAAAAAGTATTAAAATGTAAAGTAGTATAAATAAAAATAAATAAATAATTTATAAATTATAAATTAAAGTCCATGGTTAAGCCTGATATCTGTGTTTAGAAACTAGAACGACTAATGTGCGCAGCACGAGTGCGCGGTAGTCAAGAAACCCGCGTGGTCACATCGTGTGGTTATCTTTCGTCTCCGATATGTAAAGTAAGATGGACCTTATTGAAGGCGAAGAGCAAGGAACGCCTTTTGTTTTCCATGTAGTATATTTTATTTAAAATTCACGTTTTTTGATAGAAGAAATGTTGCTGCCTTAAGACACACCGCTTGGGCGAGATTCCGAATACCGAGAGGACTTATACAACACGCAGAATGGCGAGATCAGTACTGGAACGATGTTTGCTACTACAGCTTGGTTAAATACAGCTAATTCCTAACTTCAAAACATAATGGGATAAAAAGGATAACATTTAACATTAACTTCAATCGTTTGCGTCAAGACAATGCCAGTTTTTCAGTTTAACAAGGGAAAGTGTAAATTCATTTGTGTGATGTAGTAAAATTTTAAAGTCGAAAAGACAAATGAAATGTATTATAAATATGAAAAGCAATTTCCAATGGATGTTAGTCACTCTGCCATAGATTTTTGTAAGTATAAAGGTCTGTTAAGTTAATTCTGTAAACTTTGTAAAATGTGCAAGTAATGTAACATTTCAAGCGCAAAATTCATTTGTATTTCCATGTTTATTTGTTGAAGTAGAATTTGATTTATGTAACTCAATGTTTGTAACTCAACATTTGTTTAAAATTATTTATTTAACACATTATTCTAGTTTTCAATTAAACATTTGACATTGCAGGTCGACTAATTAATTGTGTAACAAATACTGCAATATTAAACATCATCATTAATTCCTTAAGAATTATTATCCAAAACTAATACGTTACAGTAATAATAGTGAACGATTTTAGTTTTATATGGGAGAAAATCATTTTACAAAAGGTGCAAGATGACTATAGTTATATCAGTTCATTTGGGTTAACTTGAGTGATAACTTATGATGTCATGAAACAGCTGACTTTATGTTATAGGTTATGTGGTAGAACAGCTGTTATAACTTATAGGTTATGTTAATTAATTAATTTGAATTGTAATTATTCAATAAGAAGTAACTAAAATAAAATTTTTCTTTGTTGACCTAAATAGAAGTTGACTTTGAAAAATATTTGTTTAAATAGTTGGTATTGGGACAAAAGTAGTGCCATCCACTTCAATGTTACGGATAGATGAGCAAACATATTTGACATTCTTTGGTTGTAGTTTATATTGTAAATTCCGATACACTACATTCCACATCTTTCTCTTGTAAAACAGTGTTAGTAGCTCTCGGAATTCATTACATGGGATTAACGTGTAGACCAGTGTTTTCCAACCTTTTTCAGCTGGCGACCCATCTCTCCTTATCGGAATATCTCAACAGTCCAATGGTTCCTGGTGGAGTAAACAACAGTATTTATATCGTATTCCTTCTTTATATATAATTTACCATCCAATATTGTAAACACACACACACACACACACACACAGGCGCGCAAGCACACACACAAATACTCACACACACACACACACACACACACACACACACACACACACACACACACACACACACACACACACACACACACATACACACACACACACACACACACACACACACACACACACACACACACACACACACACACATATATAAATATATATATATATATATATATATATATATATATATATATATATATATATATATATATATAAAGAACTAAGTCAAAATTCAAATACAAGAATTATAATTGAATTTACAATTCAAAGCTTTTCGTTGGCTAACAGTACCAACATCATCCAAACTGATATTTATATCGTATTCCGTTTTTATATATAATTCACCATCAAATAATTAAAACAAACATACACAGGCGCGCACACACACACACACACACAAATATATATATATATATATATATATATATATATATATATATATAATATTTGTTGTCACGTGACATTGTTACCATTAAAATACAATTTGATTTGCTTTGATTTTTCTGATGTTTTAATTTTTGCGACCCATTTGGAACGCACTTGCAACATACCGGTTGGGAACTGCTGCTATCGATCATTACAATATATAGACATCGCTTCCACTCTGTTAACTTGTTAGTTTCAGGTTAAATAGGTGTCATTCGTGACGGGGGCTTGATTCGAGACCCTCAAATAATCCACAGAACAAAAATGAGATTAGCACAACCTCACCCTACTAACATTAGAACGCGGAGTTTCTTAGATGCACAACATTAACACTTCACACAAACTTGAAAGTTTTATTAATCAAACAACACCTCCGACACCTAACAAAAAGGTTCTAGAAACAGGCCCACGCACATACTAAGTCCACACTTATATCCTTCCTGGGAAGGTTCGACCCCATCCTCAACACACACAGACTGCCGCTGTCCCTACTGACGGTAAAATGTAAATAAAATGCACATAATAATATTAATTTACATCACAGTAATGATCCAGGTGATGCAGGGGCATATCCTCAGGGCTGCAGCTTAACCTCAACGGAAGTTCTAAGTTTGAATTGCATGCCATTTCAGGTTCGTGCGAGGGAGTGGAAGAAGAGTTGCATGTCGTTTTACCATAACCTCACTAACAAGAGGCCATGTACTTTGTGAAGTGTTACCACTCATTATCCCTTATCACGATAGGGTTACTAACAGCATAGGCATGTGAAATGGAGGCAGCTTAATAGCGGTAACTGTTACGAAGACTGGGCGGGTTTTAGGCCAAGCCCTGGGGCCTAATTGGCTAAAATGTTTGTTTAATACCTTAATATTTCCTGAAAGTCTTTCGATTGCCTCAGCTCCGTTGTGACGTCTCACAGCGGTGTGCAAACGTAGATTAGTTTGAGGTGCTTTTTTCTAAAAAACCCCAGTTTAAGTGCTTCTAGCCTTTAGTTACACGTACAATTGGAATTACAGTATTAGTTAAACCATCTTTATTATATCGGGTGGGACCTCTTTTCACCCCGGTCGAGGGCAGGTCTACTTCAAATAAATAGACCTGTCCCCTCGATCTATATATTTCTCTCATTTTTGGACTAGCGTTTCTTAATGACTTCATTATACTTCTTTTTATACTTATTTATAATGTGAACCACGTAACAGTGCACTTGACCTTGAAAGATCGCACAAGATTTCTTGTGTACTACTTCTGAAAACAAGTTACATGATAAGAATGGTCTACACATCAACAGCTTTTGTCTACGATTTGTCTACACATATTTCAATTTTTCAATTTATCATCGAATTTATCTAATATCGACCGTCTTATGCAAATCAGTGTTTTGATAGTCTTTATCAGGTTTGCAGGAAAGTATTCATACTGGCCCTCTACGTTTTATCTCTCCTATTGCGATCTTGGTTATGCACATGGTTACTTGGTCCTCACTACACTCTTCTTGTTAAAAGAGGTGTAACTTTTAATCACCTCTTTATGTCTCTGATAAAGATTATGACCCCTACAGGCTTCTACGCACAGGATACAAGTGATATCTTTACTAGGTGTCTTTATCTTCGTAATGTATCTCTCCTTTATTCATATATCTTCCAATACTTTGTAGTTGATCTCTCCCTTTCTTTCTCTTACTGTGATTCAAGTACATTATATTAATAATTATTAATTCTCTGAAGATTAATAACGGATATTTTAAGGATGTACATGCGATTTTTAAATCCTTCTTAGTTAGTACACACTCTTCTGGGTATATGTCTTGTTCTAATCGTTAATAAAATGCTTCTTTATCACTCATGTACTAATACATTTTTCTTAAACTGGTAGTGGATGACCCTTCATGGTAATACAGTTTTTACAATTATAATTCGTCAATTAAATTAAAGGAATTAATCTTAGTTTTTTAAGAGAGAAAAACTTTTCACAAAAGGGGCAAGGTATGCAGTATAGTATTTAATTCCATTTGGCTTCAAGTAAGGGATAACATATTATCTACGAAACTTATTATTATAATTTCATAAAAAAGATAATTTTATGTTATAGGTTATGTAAAAGAACAGCTATTTCAAAGCACAGGTTATGTATTTTTATGTATACATTAATTGTAGCTATTTAATAAAAGGTAACTCAAATGGATTATTATTTTGTCGATACAAGTAGGAATTGAATCTAATTTTTCTTTTAATATTCATGTGCCAGGCTTCTCGATTTTAATATAGGTTAACGTTTTTGCAAAGAGTGGCCTCTCTGTGACAGATGTGTTGATAGGTATAATTAACAGTAATTATTCTATAAGGATTATAGTCTGTGTACAACATCCGTTCGTGCAAAGCGTAATTAGGTTTACAATTCAACTCTTCTAAGTAGAAAAAATACTGGATTAACACTATTTATTGACTATTTAGTATTTTCTTAGGTTGAAAATTTAAATTCTACAGTTTTGTAACGAATTTGAAGTTATTATTAATTTCTTAGCAAGGAATTCCAATATTAATTTAAAAATAGTTTCCAAATGAAACCAGGTTCTATAAACTATAGGAATATCTCATAAATGCAACTTCCAAAGAGAGACTATACGAATTAGCTGCAACTTGTGTTCATGAGATGGTCGTTGTAACAGAGAGTGAAGCTTATAACGAGCCTTCAGAGAACTTTCGTAGGCTGATTACGTTTTGGTAAATTGTCTTTTACGAATATAAAAGTTTTAAGTTTGCCTTTAAGAGTTTCCTATCTCTAGCTCTCTTAAACAACGGCTTCTTTGTACTTTTACTATAAATAATTACCACTGCTCTATTTGAGTTTGTAATGAATTTAAACTAAGAAAATATTTATTTAAACCATTTTGTCAATTTGTGTCGTTTTTTAATTCCTGCTTCTATTTCACACTCTGCCTATAAATATCTTGTAGATACTTTCAATCGTTAATAAAATACTTTTTAGTCACGTACTCAAGTTCAAATATATTCTTTATAAACTTATATTGGGTGACACTTGATTTTAATTCATTTTGTCAAATATAAACTCAGTAATTAGATTCAAATAATTATTTTGAATTTTATATAGGAGACAAACGTTTTACAAAAGGGGCAAGGACTGTAATGTAGTTATTTCGTCCCATTTCGCTTAAAATAAGTTATAACATATGATTTCAAAAAATAGCTCATATATAGTTATGTGTTATGTGGGAGAAAAGCTGTTTTACGCAGAAGTCATGTTACTTTATTGACATTCCTTGCAATTACATAATAAAATTTTACTAAATAAAATATTTCTTTGTTGATCTAAGTAGGAATTGTCTTTAATTTTAAAACATTTATTCGTTTTGGGTTCAAGTGAAGTAAAATGATAATTATTTAAGAAATGATTTCTTCTGGGTATGAATTGGATGCTAACCCCCCCCCCCCCTCCCCCAACCACTGTCAAAGCCCACTCAATGTTTTAACTTTTGGTTGATCTAATGACAAGTCCAAATTAACCATTGACAAAGTGGTTGCCTAAAATAGTCTGTAAGAAATACCTTTTTAATATGATTTTTGCTATTAACTTGACTTCATGTTCAGCAAATGTTGTAGGCAGACTATTTTTATTAATTTTATAAAACTAATAATGTCTATTAATAAAGAGATTTTACAAGGATGCTAGAAATGGTATGATGGTTAAATAATTATCTTATAAAAGTTAATAATATCTTTTAATAATTTAGATGCTGTAATATTTTAACAGGAAGTTTAAGTGGTTAGATATGGGCGGCTGGACCTGTTTCTGAGGAAACGTAGGAGGATTGCTGTTATATTTTACATATTGAATATGCATTTGCTTTGTGTATTTTAAACGACAAATGTTTATTGTATTCAATTATGTGTGTATTTTATATATATTTTCTTTACGTACGTATTACATAACTATTTATACAGCAAACATTCTTAAACCAATATATATATATTCTAAACATACAAACCAGGTAAATATAAAGGTAAACAATATAACATGAATGGAACCATACGAGTTGTTACAGTTCAACTTTGGAACACATTTGGTGCTTCAAATGTAACATACACGCAGGCTAGCATTCTTCTGTAAGATTATATAAAATTTAAATTAATTTATGAAATATGGAATGTCAATGTAGATTAACTTAATATGTATTTAAGTGTGGTATTGTTACGGGTGATGGCCTAAAAGGCCAGGATTATAATAATGTTGACATGAATAACAAATATAATTCATTTTGCTCAACTAATATTGATTAACGAGGTATAGTTATTTACAATGACATTTTATTCAGAGCTGAAAATAGGACTTCATATCGGAGGGTTAGTAACACTGTCTAAAAGCAAAAACAATGTTTTCATTTTACTTTAGATTTTTTAAGGTAAACCTAAATATATACATATGTACCTAAAAATACAAACACATATACCTAAAAATACACATGTATTCCTGAATATAAAACATAAATTACTGAATAAACAATACATATAATTAAAATATATAATTCAGTATATTCTTAAATACAGACACATATAGGTCTGTATATTTAGGAATATATTATATGTAGGACAAACAAAAAGGAATTAAAAGAAATATAAAAAGAACATTTAAACGCCTATATTAAACCAAACTAAAGCAAATCAAATTTGGCTACTCATATATAAATAAAGGACACAGATTTACTGAAATCTGGTCCTTTCACACACACACACACACACACACACACACACACACACACACACACACACACACACACACGCACATATAAACACACATACAAACACATACAAATACATACACACATACATACAAACATATATTTATATATATATATATATATATATATATATATATATATATATATATATATATATACATACAAACATATATATATATATATCCCTCTCCTCACATAATGCGGAACTAAACTAACAATGTCTCTCGTTTCTGATGTTTTTCAACAACACGTATCCAGATTCCAACAATAACATCTGATTTGCCTTGTGGGTCCATTTATCGGTAAGTCATTCATGATTTCAATAATAATTAGTAAAATTAACATGTTCTGAATGAATATAAATCCAAAATGTTTGTCATTTAGAAGGTAGCATGGGTTTTGGGCGCCAAACAATTTAACGGACTCTTATTGTGACACTGTTTACGTTGACCTTGGGTGACGTTGAACATGACCTTTAGCATTTTAGTTAAATATTCTGAACGTTTTACACTGTAAAACGTAAAATATATTTAATAATCAGAAACGTAAACAGTGAACACTTGAAAACATATTATTACCTTTAGAAGGTTGATAGTTATAAACGGATTAAAGGTTTAAGGTACGTAAACATTCTAACGAGAGTGTGTTTGTTTATTTGCCGAAAACAACATAAGTCGTTTCCATGGCAACCAGATTACTCGCGAATTATTAAGGCGCAACATTTAGTTGCGATGACGCTGCAATAATTTCCGTCCCATGGTTACGTTAGTTGTTAAAATTTGCATGTTTTGTTTGGACACTACAGACGAGACGCTGAGCCACTTAGTGTGACCGAGAATAGGATCTAGTGCCTCTGTAACATAGAAAATATTCTAAATCCATTGGTTAATCAGTTCTCCAATAGGACTATTTTATATCGCCATGGTTCTTTATTCAAACACACTCAACATTAAAAACCAGGTGAATTCGTTCAATACAATGATTTGATACTAAGAGTAAGAAATTTTGTTCTGTATTAGAACATGAACTGTTGGGAATTCAACACATTTTTGGCGAAATATTGTAATTTGGACGAAAAAGGAACCTTTTTTTAAAATTTACTGAACAGTATTTTATAATTATTACGGTATGTATTATTACATGAAAATGAACTGTGAGTATTTCTAGCATGGAACTATAAAAAATCTGTGGAATGTCTTTGAAAAAGTCTACATATGAAAACAAGGTTTACTATGCATTCTTATTTGGAAGCATCTATAGTCTTAGCGACTTTCGCAACTCCACGCGCACACACACTAATATTAGCTGACGTGTCTACCTGCCACCAATGGGTTTACACTAGCCACCTCCTAGGTCTTGAACTACGAAATTAAAGTTTTTAAGTAAAGGTCTTCTGAAGTGAAAACGTTTAGCGCCGCCTAAAAAATGTATTGCATGAACATAAACATAAAATTTCGCATCAGTATAATTTAAAGCAGATTAATAACGACAGTAAAAAACTCATAAGATTACGCTACGAATCCGCCCAAATTGAATAAAATGGTAACATATGAGTTCATGTATCCGCTGATATTATGTTATTTGTTATGTTGTGAAACAACTGTCTTATACACAGGTTATGTTACATTATTGATTAAATTCCTTCTGTTAGCTCACACTCTCCTGATATATAGCCTATCTTGTACAAATTGCAATTGGTAATTGCATACGTTTTAATTAATTTAAGCAAGAACAAATACTTTTTTAAAACCTATAGTGTATGACAATTGATTTTACTACAGTTTTAAAGTATTCATGCCATAATTAAATTATAAAAGTTGCTGGATTAAGCTGGATTCGAACTCAGAATTTTAATGTTTGAAGTTTACCGCGCCTTGGCACTACGCCAACTTTCTAATTCCCAAAAAATATATTTTTCAAAGATGTATATGAGTTTTCTCCTCATCTGGTTGTCGTCGAAGCTTTCATTGTGCAACCTTCAACTGTTGCCATGATTACCACACAATATCATAAATAGTGCTCTAGGGTAAATAAAAAAAGATTTTCTGTGTTACCCTCAGTAGCAATTTACTTGAAAACTTATAGTACTTCTTGAAAAAGGTTAAGGGAAAAGATTATTATTAAATAGTTTTGATCAGTTAATAAATATATTTCTTTTTTTTAAAATTTCGATAAATCTCAATATAACGATAATAATAAGGAATTTACTTGAACATTATTTCTTATATTACTACTTGGAAATTGTTAAGGGCAGAGATTACTAATAAATAGGTTTGATCAGTTGATAAATATATTACTTTTATAAAATTTTAATTTCTAAATACAAATAATTCAATATAACAATAATATAAGACTATTTACTTTAAT
The DNA here is from genome assembly GCA_036971475.1 of Prosapia bicincta. NCBI lineage: Eukaryota > Metazoa > Arthropoda > Insecta > Hemiptera > Cercopidae > Prosapia > Prosapia bicincta. The sequence continues at coordinate 21,089,572 of JBAIZL010000002.1, read as the reverse complement.
TCACATTTTTCAAATGAAAATATTCTTAAGAGCGTCTGATAACAAATGTGTAGGTAATATCTCATTACGCAAAATTAAATGTTTTTCTCAAATAAAATGTCTCCTTCGTTCAGCGTCCGATTTAACCAGTACCAGTGCTAGACAATAGGACACTACTACGCCATCATTCTACGTCACAGATCTTACGTAAACACTGATATGATAAAACAAAATGCGAATACATTTAAGGTCTTACATACATCTCAGTACTTGTAACCTCTTGATGATGCTAAATATGTTAGCGAAATGTACATAAAGGTTGTGTAAAAATTTGTAGCAAGGATTTATAATTGTTTATTGATTGTAACTCACTACTCTGATCGTATTTGCTGTTGTAAGCGTAGCCTATGTATTGAGTAGAAACGCCACTGCCTGACTGTCTGTCTTCAGTTCTATTAGTGATGCAATCCAACCCTCTCTGGTGACAAGCAACGTACTTTCCTCATCAATAACTGCTAGCGCGTTCGATAACCTTCCTCCCTCTTGACGTAATAATTATCACTCTCTCTATGTCTCTACCAACATCTGCCTCAGCTCGAAAGTCTATCTATTTATTCTTTCGTCAATTCGTGTTGTACAAAAAACTACTTTAAAAAAGTAACATTCCTTAAGTAAATTTATTCCAGACTAAACAAATCATTGGCAGGTAAACAAATTGAGACGGTCATTGTATCTTTAATCAGTCTAAAACATTTTGGCAGTAAAATGTCTGGGTAGAGTTTGAAAGGGAGCCAAAGCTCAGCTCCTCTGTTAAAGTAAAAGATTATCCCTTATCTTATAATGTACAAGCCTTTCCAAGAAAATCCGCCTATGGAACTTTGTTTATAATTACGGTAATAAAAGGTTTATGTCGGTTTCGACTTCTTCGACGTCAACGCTGAATTTGAAACGTCAAGATAAAGTAAAAGCGATGATATTAAATAAAGTGAAGTGAAGTAAGTTAGTAACAGCTAAGCTCTTTGCAGAACAAACTTATTTTTAAAAATAGAACAAAAAGAAACTAAAATAAGTAATATAAACAAAACTTGTTTAAAGTCAAATACTACTTGGTCAACCAAGAAGAACTTTATTTTAGTTACTTTTTATTAAATAATTACAATTCAAATTAATTAATTAACATAACCTATAAGTTATAACAGCTGTTCTACCACATAACGTATAACATAAAGTCAGCTGTTTCATGACATCATAAGTTATCACTCAAGTTAACCCAAATGAACTGATATAACTATAGTCATCTTACGCCTTTTGTAAAATCAGCTGTTTAAATCATAAGTAATCGCTTATTTTAAACTAAATGGGAAAATAACTATATTGCATACGTTTCCCCTTATGTGAAACGTTTTTTTCCCATTTAAAACTAAAATTAATTTGTTTTAAAATTTAATTATTGAATTAATATTGACAAAAACTATATTAACATCAATTGTCATCCACTACTAGTTCAAAAAAAAATATTAGAACTTGAGTGGTCGAATAAAAAGTATTTAATTAGCAATTGAAAATTATGACAAGTTATATACAAGCGGAGTGTGAACTAATGGAAGAAATCGAATAAAATATTTAGTTTTGGAGTTGACGTTAAAGTGTAAATAAAATTCTCTTATAAATACGGCAATAACTTACAAGGATTAGCTATAATAATACATACTTAGTGAAGTATATTATTTACTATACAGATTAAATTAGGTAGAGCTTAGCTAGAGAGAATATTAAATAGTCTACTCAAAATATCACTACACACTTGTTTATCAGTACGCACAGAGTAACATGTCGCCTTCATCAGTGATCGCCTAACATGGTCCATTAGGTTAAAACGACATGGTCGTCGAAACTACTCTGTGTGTATTAATAAACTAGTGTGTTGTGATATCTTGAGTTAACTGTTAATATTTACGGGTGTATTGTGAGGATAATGGACTGGAAGAAACTATGGAAATTATTTGGGATAAATATACATTTTTACAAAATCCGTTATGAATTCTACAACCATAGAGACTCTTTTGTAGGGGACGTTTTGTACACTCTAATCGAATAGAACGTTTTGTAAATGGCACATTAATAAAAATTAGGTTAGGTTCAACGTTCGTAATGATTGGTGTTTGCGATTACCCCTTGTTTGAAAGAATCACATGAGGTTTGGTCGTTATAATTAATAATTATGTTGTTTGTTAATGATATTAATAAACGAGAACCTGGAAGCAAACTCCTTACGTCTCGCTCACCCTTATGACTTCATTATAATGGAATAAGTTTTCTTACATGGTTGGAAGGTTTGTTATGAACACGGACCAGACTAAATCGAGTTCCATGGAGATTACCAAGGACTGATCCAGGCCTAATGCCTTTGCCACAATCTGAATCGCATTTTATCTGAATCCCTTCTCTATTCATACCCTCATGGAATTGCTTTTGAGGTTCAGCATGAACACATATTACTATTGCGTTTAGGGGAGTACAACACCTTAAAGCATTTATCAGCCATGTATTCAAATCCAGGACATCCGTTTTGCGATTTATGCATCGATAGTACAGATTCGATGCTACAGCCAACGATTTATAAATCTAATACTTCTTTCATTTTTGTATTATTTAAAGTATTTAAGTTGTTAAAGAGTTCTATTACTTTATTGCTAGGATCATAACCTACTGCTGGACAGATTCTTAGCTACGACAGAAATTTGAACAGTAGAAATACAATTTAAATGATTGCAATAAAGGCGAGAATCTTCCCTACCTTCTCTCATGTACTTGTGAATTGAATTCCCTCAAACCTTTACATATGAATTGAAGAGGGTTGCCATGCTTCACTTTCGCCGCTTATTTTAGTCACCTGTAAGTAGGTTGCCATGACAAGTAGTTTATACAAGGTTGTGATGTTCCTCTTTCTCCTCTCCTGTATATTAGTAGAGATTACAAATAGGTTAAACAGGATTGTTATGCTTCTCTTTCTCCTTTCCTGAAAATTGGTTGAAATTACAAAATGATTATCCAGGGTTGTCATGTTTCTCTTTCTCCTCACATGTATATTTGTTGAGAAAGCAAGAAGATTACAGGGTTGCCATGTTTCCTATTCTCGTCTCCTGTATATTGGTTGAGAAAACAAATAGATTAAACATGATTTCCATGCTTCGTTTTCTCCTATCCTGTATATTGGTTGCGAGTACAAATATACTAAACAGGGTTGCCATGCTTCTCTTATTCCTCTCCTGTATATTGGTTGAGAATACAAATAGATTAAACAGGGTTACCATGCTTCTCTTTCTCCTCTCATGTATATTGGTTGAGATTACAAATAGATTAAACGGGGTTGTCATGCTTCTCTTTCTCCTTTCCTTTAAATTGGTTAAGATTACAAAATGATTATCCAGGGTGGTCATGTTTCTCTTTCTCCTCAACTGTATATTTGTTGAGATAACAAGTAGATTACAGGGTTGCCATGTTTCTTATTCTCCTCTCCTGTATATTGGTTGACATTACAAGTAGATTATACAGAATTGTCAAGTTTCCTTTTCTCCTCTCCTGTATATTGGTTGATATTGACAATAGATTAAAAAGGGTTGCCATGCTTTTCATTCTCGGTTTATTTTAGTCACCCGTAAGTCGGTTTCCATTAGATATAGATTAAACAGGGTTGTCGTATTTCTCTTTCTCCTTTTCTGTATATTGGTTGAGATTACAAGTAGATTATACAGAATTGTCAAGTTTCCTTTTCTCCTCTCCTGTATATTGGTTGATATTGACAATAGATTAAACAGGGTTGCCATGCTTTTCTTTCTCGGTTTATTTTAGTCACCCGTAAGTCGGTTTACATTAGATATAGATTAAACAGGGTTGTCGTATTTCTCTTCCTCCTTTTCTGTATATTGGTTGAGATTACAAATAGATTATACAGGGTTGTCATGTTCCTCTTTCTCCTATCCTGTACATTGGTTGAGATTATAAGTAGAAAAACAGGTTTGCCATGCTTCACCTTTTCCTTTTTTGTGGGTTATTTAAGATTACAAATATATTAAACAGGGTTGCCATGCTCATCTTACTCCCCTAATTTTTGTCACCTGTATATTGGTTTCGATTATAGGTAGATTAAGCAGGGTCTCAATGTTTCTCCTTTCCTATCCTGTACGTTGGTCGAGATTACAAATAGAATAAACAGGTTTGCTATGATTCTAACATTGTCAAACCTATGAGAATAATTTATGTTAGAAGTGTAGAATATGTATACTCAGGTATGACCTAAGTATGCAGCTCTACCCTGCCTTCTCTAAACTCACTTAATAGTTTAAACGGAACAATTATTTAAAAACAAACTGTAAATTCCTCACTGAGTCTTACTCACTTAATAGTTTAAACGGAACAATTATTTAAAAACAAACTGTAAATTCCTCACTGAGCCTTATCTCTGTTGCATTAACAGAACTAATTTTTTATTGGAAAAACAGTTCAATCGCACAGACTTACCAACATTTACTTTTTTAAAGGTAAAACGTAATGAAATATAACATTACGTTGTTTGATAAAATAATACGATAACTTGAAGTGTTAGACTGCGCAGGGATCAGATGTACTTTGAAGAGAGCTTTTTCTTCTACTCCATCTAATCTCTCATTCCCAGAAGATGTTTTTATCACTGCTAAATCTTTGATTTATTTTTATTTCCCTCTCCTCTACTCGTCACGTGATCCTATTCTAAATCTTGCTTCATTTGTTTAAATGAAATTTTAATTTTGACTTTAAAACATAAAAAATATTGCTCGATTAAATTACAATAAAGTTGTGATTTCAAGCCACAACTTAATTACAGTTAAGTTCTCATAAAAGTCTAGATAAAGTAATATCTTATAGCACTTTGCGTAGTCACAGCCATCTTGTTATTTACATTTTTACATTAAAAATGGTGTCTACCCAACAAATGTAAATTTAAAACCAGTAATTAATTCACGATATAAAATGAAGGAAGACAAGTAGAATTTCTATAGCTTTCGAAAAGCTTTTTATATTGGCGTAAAAAGAATATAAAATAATTGTTATGAGATGAAAGCAGTCGTAACTAATAATGGATAAAAACAACAGAAACAAATTTAAAAAAGGAATATGTAGAAGATAGGGAACAAAATAATAAAAATAGAAGAGGGATTAATAAAAAATAATAAAACAGAGGGACAGAAAAAAATAAACAAGTTGGAAAAAGTGAGAAGAATTAAACAAGGAGTAAGGTCTAATATAACCCAAATAATATGATAATGAGATCGTTATTAAAATACATTTTATTCATCCACCCAAGTTCAAATATATTTTTTAAAATTTGTAGTAATTGACAATTGCTGATAAAACAGTTTTTTTGAAATAATATTTCATTTGATTAAAAATTATTGAATTAATTTTGATTTTATGTGGGAGAAAAACTTTTCACAAAATGGGAAAGGTATGCAATATAGTTATTTCGACCCATTTGTATTTAGCTAAGTGACAACAAATGATATCATAAAACAACTGACTTTATGTTGTAGGTTATGTGATAAAACAACGTTTTAATGCGTTATGTTACATTATTTATATTAATTGTAATTATGTAATAAAATGTAACTAAAAAATGTTTTAAAATTTGACCTTAGTAAAAATTGATTTTTTGTTTATATTTTTGTTTATGTTGCTTGTTTACTTTATATACAATTTGTACTGTATATATTTAACGTATGTACAAATCACTTTGAGGCAGGCGTATAACTGAGATCAGCCTTTGCTAAGCAACACGTCAATATTGGTTTCGGGCATTCGAGCACATCTTTTTATTGCGGAGTTTCAATAGGTTATGCTTTACCCAGTCAATTCACGACTCAGCTCCTGTCAGAAAAATTATCCAATTAAAACCTCAAACAAAGCCATCTATTTATCACGGTTATTGTTTAATCACTTTCAACTATTCGGGTTGCTGTGAGCAATTATTTTGTTTGTGACGTTTTATTGAAATCGATTATAAGACGAAATTCAGTCGCTACAGAGACCCTAGGGTAGCAAAAATAAATGGGAGCAAATGTATACAGAACAATCCGGCAGATGGTAGGTATAAATAAACAGGTGGGCCTCTAGTCCGTTTGTCAGCCCACTAAATGCCGTTCTACCACAGTAAAAACATTGCACAACACTGTGGAACTAAAATATGGTTTCTGCAAAGTGACGTCATTAGAGAAAAGGTGAAACTCAGTTCCCCAAAGACACAAAATAGCAGGTAAACAGTAGAATGGCGACATTCACAAAGTAGGATTCGGAAAACATATAATTCGATGAAGAAAAACACGTTGAAATTCCGAAAGTAGTGATGTAAGCCTCTGTATCACGCACCTACGATCACGCATCACTCACTCACTCACACACACACACACACACACACACACACACACACACACACACACACACACACACACACACACACACACACACACACACACATACACATACACACACACACACACACACACACACACCTTCTTAGTAAAGTATATACGTAAACAAGATTAAAGAAAGAAATTAGGAGGCCCATTAGACTGAATTAGTTCAATGATGGTAAAATAAGTTAGTCTACGGCGGGAAATACTATTCTAGAAATAAAACGGTTTGAAACCCATCGATTGTAATTTTTATTAAAGTTAGTACTACGCAATGCCTCCTTACATCTGAGTACGATTTTCAGGAAGCCTTAATATCCTATGACTGATGCTCTATTCAAGTTTCAATGTAAAAAGTTCATAGAACAGTGATAATCTTCAAGGTCAGGGTTCATGTCATATACTAAGGAAATTAGATTTCTAGATTTAATAAATACAGTTGTATTCACCTACTACATAAATAACATAAATCGATCTATCCTTAAAATTAATAAAGATACGGAAACGTGACGCTGCTTTAGTCTGAAATTTTTCATCAGCCACCACTCCTACTCAGATAAATTTTGCCAAATAGGCTATAGTATTAGAGTATCTTAGACATATAATAATAATTTTTACTTTTCTATACTCGTCACCCCCCCCACCCCCAACCGTGAAAACATCACCTACTACTATTTCTGAAAACATTTGACTATCTACATTTCTGGTATTGCAACTATAATCATACTATTGCCACTGTCCTTTCACTATAACATCACACAATAAAAACATGTTTACCGTATCTGTTGGTACTATTTATTTATCCTGAACTTGAGAAAAACCTATAACGAACACTGATGCTTTCAGAGTGGTTAGTACAACTTTGCCCCCTTCCGCGGTTTGTTGACGGCTTTAAAACATTAATAAAACTATTCTATTTTGGGTTTAAGTTTAGAAAAATAGGTCTTCATTATACTATAAACAACGCGTTTTTGCAATTTAATCCTCAGTACTTAAAATTCTGTCGGTTAGTTGTGTTTCTTCTGTAGAATAGTTTAACAAATACATTTCGTCAGTTATTTTTTATTTCTTTACACTTTTCTTAATGTTAAAAACACAACACAATAGCAAATGTTATTAATTGCTATAGGCTACTATCTTTTTCGCTAGAAAGAATGGTTTACTTGCAAGGAATCCAGATTTTTTAAATTCTGACACGAAGTTTACTTCGCAATCACTGGTGACACTTCCATCAAGAAATGTCCAGAGTTAATGGTCAGAAGTTTCGTCGTCTCTTGGACTAACTTTGTCTAAGAACATTGTATCATTGCCGTGTCCATCAGAGAGGGGGCCTTGTAAAACGTTAGCACCATCTAACTAGTTGACTTGGGTTTGCAAGGGTATGGCATTCTGAAACGTGGTGTAGTTATGACGCTAATGACATGGAGACTAAAAGGAGCCGCCCTATATTTCAACTCTGATTAATTGACTACTGGTGACTGTTCATACCGAACGAATCCTCTGCCCCTACGAATCTAACCTTAAACACTTGGCTCCCCAACTCAGTCACGAGGAGGCTTCATATACTCCCGTGGTATCAGTACATACCAGCTGGACCGTAATCCTAGACTGTACACAGACAATCCTCTTGGCCTGTAGTCTGTAAACCAGTGATATGTCACCGCTTCCAGAAGTAGAACATTATGAAGTCCCCGGTTCTCCGTACCATCAGAATACCCCTCGGCTAGTTTAGTCGAACTATTATTCACCCACGGTTGACTTTACTCAAGATGGTACTCAGAATAAAGGTCTCAAGGTTAAAACTAAACTGAAATTGTTACTGTTTTGACTCGGCCGGACAGTAGGCCCCACATCTACTTAGGGGTTAGTGTTGACTTTACACTGGTGATTGACACGTTTTGACGAGTGTTGACGTCCTTTTTAAATAAAGTATTATTTTTCACGTGTATAGGCACAATATACAGTATTACACTGCTGATAAAATAAGAAAATATTTCTAGCCATAATTATTTGTTTTCGTAATTATTTATTGTATTATTTTTGCTCTTGCAAAAATTAGATTTTATTTATTTCTGTATATTGTATTGCACGAGTTTTTAGTTCATACAATGTTTTTTCATACTTTCCTAATATAAATTAAATGTATTTTACTAATTGTGATTGAACGAGGTCAGTTCTTTTTTAGCCTTTATTTATTTATTATTTTTAAATTAAAAACAATCTTTTATTTTTTTCTTTTATAGACAAAAATGGTTTTTTTAAAAAAAGGCAATGATTTTTTGCTGAAAAAATAAAAAATAATACAACAAAATATTTTAGGAACAATAAAACAGCCTCGATAAAATATTTTACAACCTGTCAGGATTACCCGTGGACTTTCAATCCTACAACCACTTGTAGGGGTGTAACCCTAACATAGAGAATTTAGATCTAGGAAGGAAAAACTGCAGTTGGCAGCCATCAGCCGTCCACTAATGTTTGACAGCTGAAAAAACTTAATTGTTTATTGTTGACTATTATAATTTCATAAGCAATTACCCTTTTAAGTGCAATTAGTTATAACTAGCGACATCGTGACATACAAGTAGCTAACGCCATACGGACTGAGATTCTATATATTATGTAATATTAGAATAAGCATTACTAGGACACCATTCTTTGTGTTCGCCCCTTGTGCTGAGCTAGTGACTCGATCGTTACGTGTCTCGAAAGTCTGCAGTTAGTTGATATTCCTTTGACAATAGATATATGGAAGTCAACTTCAAATAGACGATGAAACGGTCACACGACGCTAGATTAAAGATTGAAGGTTAGACAGCGACAGTCAGAAAACGATATTTAAAATCGTTCTAGACACGTTCACACATACACACACACACACACACACACACACACACACACTCAATCACACACACACACACACACACACACACACAAGCACACACAAGTACACACACGCACGCACACGCACGCACACACACACACACACACACACACACCTATATTTTTTTACAAAAGAACGTGCAGTAAAATATACGATTATTTTTGTCTTAATACTCCTTCAAATAGGAAAGGCAATTAATCTTGTTTCAGAAATGACCGCCATTCCTTGAGTGTTGTAATACTCCCTCAAGGCTTGACATTAACGACGTAAAATGCAATTAATTCAATTAGGATTTATAGACTATTCAGGTCAAGGAATTAATAACCGTAGCGGAAATGGTATAGCTAAACAGAATCCTGAAATTAGGGAGAAGTTCTGTAAAAACTCCAGGAGAAATGTTTGTCCATGTCTGTCCGCGACAAAGTGGTTTTCTAAAATTCTGACTATTGGAAAAAATATAAACAGATAGACTGAAGAATGGACAGTAAAGGTATTAGTAAGGAAAGTAAGGGATGCGGCACTTGCAAATAAGAAGATAAGGGCAAATGAAGATGAGAAGTGATGGAGAAACAAGTTCAATGCTGAGAGGCTCTAAGAAATATAAATATAAAGAATTTATATTTTTAATATTTGATTCGTATCTCTACTCAAGTAAACTTACTGACTTTATGACAGGTTTCCACCCGTGACTAATCTTTAGCTGGATCATTAATCAACCTTGAACATAATTGCCAAAAACAGAAACAATACAAATGAAGAGAGCGGTGTAATAAGATATAGCTATTAGGTAGTTATACAAATCAACATCAAATAACCAATATAATATTGATGTTACATGATTGGTTATACATGAAATAAACAATAGTTTAAAATAACTGTTCTTCCCGTGTGCTTTGTGAGTAGGCTTACTTTAAGCTAGGGCTTTAACCTCAAAAGCGACCACAAAATATCCCCCCTTTCCTTTCCTTCATGGGCAATGTCATGAAATAGCGTGTTTTACGGCGCTAGTCCCAAGATGGACATTAAACAGCAAGACTTAAAGCTGGAATGTATGCTCAAAATTTAAACATCGTAAATGCTGACATTAACCGATGGTTGTTTGTTTATTCGTGAATATTGAAAATTAGTAGTCCACATCCTATATAAGGCTAATTTTTACGATACGTTTGTTTTATATCTAGTACGTGACCTTCTCTCACGGCCTCTGCATGCCTAACTAACCCGGTCTTCCACCTTTTGTATATCATCTCTACACTCTCCCACATCATGTACATGCTCAGTGAAGCCAGCGCTCTATTTTTTACTTCGTATCTGACACTTTTACTTCCTCTCTATGCCCAGTCAATTCAGTAATCTGTTAGTTATATGGAACCTGACACTTTCTCACATCCTCCACATACCTAGTGAACACGGTCCTCTATTTTGTTTTATATCGTACGTTACAGGTTCCCCCATCCTCTATAAGCCAGGTCAATTCGGTCCTAAATTTTTTATATCGTGCCTAACATGCCCCCTCATCCTTTATATCACTAGTCAGTTCCGTCCTCTATTTTATATATGTTGTCTGGCATGTTTTTACATGCTCTTTATGCCTAGTTAATTTCGTCCTTAATTTTTTATATCGTGTCTGTCCTGTTCCCACATCCTCTCCACCTGTATTCAACTCAGTTCTCTATTTTTATTATGGTAATTTACAGATTTCCACATCTTCTGCATATTTAGTCAATCCAATCATCTGTTTCGTAAAGGAGACAATCCCACATCCTCTGCATGCCTAGTTATTTGGGTACTTTTTGTTCTATATCCCGTACGTAAAATATACCTACATCCTTTCCATCCTATAGCGGTCTTATACTCGTATTTTCTAATCTCATACCCGACACGTCCCAACAGGCGTTGCAAGCCTTGAAAACTCGGTCCTCTATTTTCTAATTTCGTACCTCATTGCCACAGCCTCTTCATACTTACTTGTCTTGGTACTCCCGTCCTCAAACCTTTGTAAGGCTGTGGCGTTTTACCACACTGACTTGAGGAGAGACAGCATGTTCTTGATATGATCAGTGAAGAACTTGTCAGGCTATACCCAGTTGGATAACTAGAGGGTATGCTTTTACTGTGAATCACTCTATACCTTTAGCAGAGTCATTAGGGACTGGCTAGACTTACGTGTGAATATATAATGCAGAATTCACAATATCAGTTGTCTATTAGGTTCATGGTATAAAATTCTGTGTCTGACAGATCATCTTTATTCTCTCAACACGGCATGCAAACTTTGTAGTGTGTCAATGCCGGAACTACGTTACCTTAGATGCTCTTTTCATGGAATCCGTTTAAACTCACAATAATTCTCGATCAGACCAAACACAAAGACGCGGCCCACACACGCGAACCCGCACACACGAATGTTTTCATACAACTAAGTATGAATGGTTCTAAGTATGATAGATGTAAGTATGCTAGTCATCTTGTGAGGCACTGTTGCTCTAAAGCAAACTATATTTTTACCAAACAAATCGGTTTATTGAGATGATAGACGGGCAATGGATTTATGATAAGAAAGGGTTTAGGATATCTCATTTTAAAAGACTTTGAAGGAATTAAAAACCAAGCAAGGGCTCGGCGGTGTTGTTTGCTCGAACGTGATAGTTATATCAATATGATATTGCGTTTAAAGCTAGTTAAAGGGAACGATTTGGTTAGCCAATAGTATAGTACACAATGAGGCCATGATGTAATTAGTTTCGGATTTTCCTGTTAACTATTGAGTAGAGACCCCATATTGGACCAGAAAAACTAAGATCAGGTATTGTTGTAGTAAGTTATCTAAACGAGAACATTTTTTCATCAAATACAATTCTCAACTGAGCAAAACGTATCACAGATAAATCAAAAGCTTGTGGGAGGGAATATCACCTCCTAGATATATTAAGACTTGAATGTCTCAATAAAGTTATCAATATCTCCATTTTGTATTTCTTCTTGAACAACGATCGGCTTTCCCACAACCTAAACATCTTATATTACGTTTTATTTGGAATCGCCTAGATATCTTTTTTTAATTTATTAAAGACATTTTTCCTAGACGATTGCAATGTTTATTCTGTTCTGGATAAGGTGTCACATTTTCTCTCGTGTCTTTACTTGGTTTGTCTCTTACTTTTTCTTCATGCGTAATGATCTCGATTCCTCAACTTTGTCACATAACTGAGACATCTCCACATCCTCGAAGTAGTCGTAACGAACCACCAGTGTCGAATCCCTTGTACGTAGTTCGTATTGCAAGGCACCTAGCTCTTAGTTCTCTCTTCCCTCAACACAGTTTATCTTCGCCAAAGACGCACTTTACCTTTGGTCTTGAACCACCAAAACTTCATGTCAACTAAGACTGAATCATGGTCTACTACTATAAATCTATTAATTTGTTCAATTCCCTCTATTAGTTCATAGCTTCCTTATATATATATATATATTTATTTATTTATATATATAAATATATAAATAAATAAATAAATAAATAAATATATATATATATATATATATATATATATATATATATATATATATATATATATATGTATATCTTGTTCAAATTCATAATCGTTAATAAAACACTTTTCATTCATCCACTCAAGTTGAAATAGATTACCTAAAACTTGAACTGGATGACAATTGATGTTATTAAAAATTTTTTAAAAATTTAATAATGAACAATTTAAGTTTTTAATGAGAGAAAAACATTTCACAAAAGGCGCAATATGACTATATTTCAGCCCATTTGGGTTAACTTAAGTGATAACTTATGATGCCATGAAACAGCTGACTGTATGTCATAGGTTATGTGGTAGAACAGCTGTTTTAACTTATAGGTTATGTTAATTAATTTATTGAATTTTTATTATTCAATAAGAAGTAACTAAAATAAAATTTTTGTTTGTTGACCTAAAGAAGTTGACTTTGAAAAATATTTGTTTAAATAGTTGGTATTGGGACAAAAGTAGTGCCAACCACCCCAATGTTACGGATAGACGAGCAAGCATATTTGACATTCTTTGATTGTAGTTTATATTGTAAATTCCAATATACTACATTCCACATCTTTCTCTTGTAAAACAGTGCTAGTAGTTTTCGGAATTCATTTTATAGCGTTAACGTGCACACCAGTGTTTTCCAACCTTTTTCAGCTGGCGACCCATCTCTCCTTATCGGAATATTGCAATAGTCCAACGGTCCCTGGTGGAGTAAAACACAGTATTTATATCGTATTCCTTCTTTATATAAAATTTAACATCAAATATTGTAAACAAACATACACAGGCGCGCACACATAAACACACACACACAAATATATATATATATATATATATATATACACACACAAACAAAAAAACACACACACACACACACACACACACACACACACACACACACACACACACACACACACATATATATATATAATATTTGTTGTCACGTGACATTGTTACCATTAAAATACAATTTAATTTGCTTCGAGTTTTCTGATGTTTTAATCTTTGTAACCCATCTGGAACGCTCCTGCAACCTATCGGTTGGGAACTGCTGGTATCGACCATTACAATACATAGAAATCGCTCCCACTCTGTTAATATGTTAGTTTTAATTCAAATAGGTGTCATTCTTGGCGGGGGTTTGACTCGGGACCCTCAAATAACCCACATAGCAACATTGAGATTAGCATGACTTCACCCTATTAATATTAGAGATTCTTAGATGCACAATGTTAACACTTCTCCACACAGACTTGAAAGTTTTATTCATCAAACAACACCTCCGACACCTAACAAAAAAAATTCTAGAAACAGGCCCACGCACATACAAAGTCCACACTTATATCCTCCCTGGGAAGGTTCGACCCCATCCACGACACACACAGACTGCCGCTGTCCCTATTGACGGTAAAATGCAAATAAAATGCACTACTAATATTAGTTTGCTTTACAGTAATGTTCCAGGTGACGCAGGGACACATCCTCAGGGTCGCAGCTTAGCCTCAACGGAAGTTCTAAGTTTAAATTGCATGCCATTTCAGGTTCGAGCATGGCAGTGGAAGACGAGTTGCATTCTTACAATAGCCTCACTAACAAGAGACCATGTACTTTGTGAAGTATTACCACTCATTATCCCTTATCACGAAAAGGATACTAACAGCATGGGCATGTGAAATGGAGGCAGCCTAATAGGGGTAACTGTTATGAACGCTGGGCGGGTTTTAGGCCAAGACCCGTTGCCCAATTGGCTGAAATGTTTGTTTAATACCTTACTATTTCCTGAAAGCCTTTCGATCGCCTCAGCTCCGTTGTGACATCTCACAGTGGTGTGCAAACGTAGATTCTTTTGTGGTGCGCTTTAAAAAAAAAAAAAAAACAGTTCAAGTACTTCTAGCCTTTTGTTACGCGCACATTTGGAATTAAAGTATTGGTTAAACCATCTTTATTATATCGGGTGGGACTTCTTTTCACCCCGGTCGAGGGCAAATAAATAGACCTGTCTTCTCGATCTATATCATTCCCTCATTTTTGGACTAGCGTATCTTTATGACTTTACCACTCTTCTTTTTATACTTATTCATAGTGTATAACCACGTAACCGTACACTTGACCTTGAAACATCGCACAAGATTTCTGGTGCACTACTTCTGAAAACAAGTTACATGATAATAATGGTCTACAAATCAACAGCTTCTGCCTACGATTTGTTTACACATATTTCGAAATATAAATTTATCATCGAATTTATCTAATATCGACCGCCTTATTCAAATCAGTGTTTTGACAGTCCATATCAGGTTTGTAGGAAAGTATTCATACTCGCCCTCTACGTTTCATCTCGCCTATTGCGATCTCTCAAGACCAAGTGCACGGTTACGTGATATCTTTGCCAGGTGTCTTTATCTTCCTAATGTATCTCTCCTTTATTCATATATCTTCCAATACTTTGTAGTTGATCTCTCCCTTTCTTTCTCTTACTGTGTTTCAAGTACATTATATTAATAACTATTTAATCTCTGAAGATTAATAACGGATATTTTAAGGATGTACATGCGATTTTTAAATCCTTCTTAGTTAGTACACACTCTTCTGGGTATATGTCTTGTTCTAATCGTTAATAAAATGCTTCTTTATCACTCATGTACTAATACATTTTTCTTAAACTGGTAGTGGATGACCCTTGATGGTAATACAGTTTTTACAATTATAATTCGTCAATTAAATTTAAGAAATTAATTTTAGTTTTTTACGAGAGGAAAACTTATCACAAAAGGGGCAAGGTATGCAGTATAGTATTTAATTCCATTTGGATTTAAGTAAGGGATAACATAGCATGTACGAAACCTATTATTATAATTTGATAAAAAAGATAATTTTATGTTATAGGTTATGCAAACGAACAGCTATTTTATGCACAGGTTATGGATTTTTATTTATACATTAATTGTAGTTATTTAATAAAAGGTAACTCAAATGGATTATTATTTTGTCGATACAAGTAGGAATTGAATCTAATTTTTCTTTTAATATTCATGTGCCAGGCTTCTCGATTTTAATATAGGTTAACGTTTTTGCAAAGAGTGGCTTCTCTGTGACAGATGTGTTGATAGGTAAAATTAACAGTAATTATTCTATAAGGATTATAGTCTGTGTAGAACATCTGTTCGTGCAAAGCGTAATTAGGTTTACAATACAACTCTTCTAAGTAGAAAAAATACTGGATTAACACTATTTATTGACTATTCAGTATTTTCTTAAGTTGAAAATTTAAATTCTACAGTTTTGTAACGAATTTGAAGTTATTATTAATTTCTTAGCAAGGAATTCCAATATTAATTTAAAAATAGTTTCCAAATTAAACCAGGTTCTATAAACTATAATAATATCTCATAAATGCAACTTCCAAAGAGAGACTATACGAATTAGCTGCAACTTGTATTCATGAGATGGTCGTTGTAACAGAGAGTGAAGTTTATAACGAGCCTTCAGAGAACTTTCGTAGGCTGATTACGTTTTGGTAAATTGTCTTTTACGAATATAAAAGTTTTAAGTTTGCCTTTAAGAGTTTCCTATCTCTAGCTCTCTTAAACAAGGCTTCTCTGTACTTTTACTAAAAATAATTTCCACTGCTCTATTTGAGTTTATAATGTTTTTAAACTAAGAAGATATTTATTTAAACAATCTTGTCAATTTGTATCGTTTTTTTAATTCCTGCTTCTAGTTCCCACTCTCCCTATAAATATCTTGTCGAAATTTTCAATCTTTAATAAAATACGTTTTAGTCATGCACTCAGTTTAAATACATTCTTTATATACTTATAGTGGGTGACACTTGATTTTAATAGATTTTATCAAATATAAACTCGGTAATTAGATTCAATTAATTATTTTGAATTTTATATAGAAGACAAACGTTTTACAAAAGGGGCAAGGACTGTAATGTAGTTATTTCGTCCCATTTGGCCTAAAATAAGTTATAACATATGATTTCAAAAAATATCTCATATCTAGTTATATGTTATGTGGGAGAACAGCTGTTTTAACGCAGAAGTCATGTTACTTTATTGACATTCCTTCTAATTACTTAATAAAATTTTACTAAATAAAATTTTTTTTTTGTTGATCTAAGTAGGAATTGACTTTAATTTTAAAACAATTATTCCTTTTGGGTTCAAGTGAAGTAAAATGACAATTATTTAAGAAATGATTTCTTCTGGGTATGAATTGGATGCTAACCCCCCCCCCCAACCACTGTCAAAATCTACTCAATGTTGGAAATTTTGGTTGTTCTAATGACAAGTCCAAATTAACCATTGACAAAGTGGTTGCCTAAAATAGTCTGTAAGAAAAACCTTTTAAATATGATTTTTGCTATTAACTTGACTTCATGTTCAGCAAATGTTGTAGGCAGACTATTTTTATTAATTTTATAAAACTAATAATGTCTATTAATAAAGAGATTTTACAAGGATGCTAGAAATGGTATGATGGTTAAATAATTATCTTATAAAAGTTAATAATATCTTTTAATAATTTAGATGCTGTAATATTTTAACAGGAAGTTTAAGTGGTTAGATATGGGCGGCTGGACGTGTTTCTGAGGAAACGTAGGAGGATCGCTTTTATATTTTACATATTGAATATGCATTTGCTTTGTGTATTTTAAACAACAATTGTTTATTGTATTCAATTATGTGTGTATTTTATATATATTTTCTTTACGTACGTATTACATAACTATTTATACAGCAAACATTCTTAAACCAATATATATATATATATATATATATATATATATATATATATGAAGTTAATGTATTACTATGTAAGTAATTTTGTCCACCATTAAGTGCAATAATTTTACCTTAATGGTGGACAAAATTACTTACATAGTAATACAATAACTTCATAAAGTCAGTGCAACGGAAAAACAATGGATAACGTTAAATATATATATATATATATATATATATATATATATATATATATATATATATATATATATATTCTAAACATACAAACCAGGTAAATATAAAGGTAAACAATATCACATTTGGAACACAGTTGGTGCTTCAAATGAAACATACACGGAGGCTAGCATTTTTCTGTAAGATTATATAAAAATTAAATTAATTTATGAAATATGGAATGTCAATGTAGATTAACTTAATATGTATTTAAGCAAGGTATTGTTACGGGTGATGGCCTAAAACGCCAGGATTATAATAATGTTGACACAAATAACAAATATAATTCATTTTGCTCAACTAATATTGATTAACGAGGTATAGTTAATTACAATGTCATATTATTTAGAACAGAATATAGGACTTCATATCGAAGGTGGGAAACTCTACCAAAAACAAAAAACATGTTTACTCTTACTTTAGATTTCTTAGGGTAAACCTAACTATATACATATGTACCTAAACATATACAAACATATACTTCAAAAAACACATATATTCCTGACTATAAAACATAAATTCCTATATAAATAATACTTATAATTAAAATATATAATTCAATACATTCTCAAATACAGACACATATAGACTTGTATATTTAGGTATATATGTGTATTTTGAGTTTATAAGTGTATATCTAGTTATATATTATATGTAGGACAAACAAAAAGGAATTAAAAGAAATATAAAAAGAACATTTAAACGCCTATATTAAACCAAACTAATGCAAATCAAATTTGGCTACTCATTCATAAATAAAGGACACAGATTTACTGAAATAGAAAATATGAAAATAATAAAAGAGTTATACAAAAAGGGCTAAAGTTAAAGATATGTGAAACATTAGAAATTCATAAACATAATGCTAAAGACAGATTAATTGATGAACAGATTCACGTGATATCAAGGAACCAAACTATTCACAAGGACATTGATGCTAAAAATTACATAAAGACCAGTACTTATAAACAAATGGTTGTTTGTAGTACATATGATTTAATGTTTGTAAAGATATTTTGTTAGATAATTATTATCCTGAAGATGCTAGTACTGTTTTATCGGTGAAAATCTTTGATCAATATATGTAGTAAAGCTATTCTTTTTTTTAATTTATTAACTATAATAAAAGAAAACATATCCCCATATTTATTAATATATATATATATACTCGTTTAAATAAGAGAATATATGTAAATATGTATGTATATATGGTTATATTAAGGTCAATATGCGAATATTAGAAATGTATTGGGTGTATTAAGATTATATATAAAGATAGATATACAATATAAAGATTATATTTGTATATTTATGTATATAAATGGATATGTAGGTATATACGTGTAAAATAAGGCATATATATATATATATATATATATATATATATATATATATTAAATATGGTGATAAGTTTTCTTGTAATATAGTTAATAAATTAAAAATATTTCAAAAAAATTAGAATATTCAAGAATAAATATAATCATTAAAAGTATTCTTGTTTTTGAAATATTTTTAATTTATTATATATATATATATATATATATATATATATATATATACATATTTATGTGTGTGTGTGTGTGTGTGTGTGTGTGTGTGTGTATGAGCATGTGTGTGTGTAATAATGTATAAATGTGTATTGTTAGGTATAAATGTATAAACGTAAGTATGTATTGGGAGTTTTTAACTATACAAATTTATATTTAACTATATATATAGGTATATATGTGTTTATTTAGGACTATATATGTATATGAAGGTATTTCATGTTTTTAAGTAAATTTATATATATATATATATATATATATATATATATATAAGTATACTAAATTAAAGTGTTTTCTTAAATACAATTATTAACAAAGTTAATATAGAAGTGTAGTAGATAATAAGTGAAATCATCAGACTGTGGCATTTAACATGCAAAGTAATAAAAACATTAAAATAGTTATATACTACAAGAGACTTTATAGTTTTAAAACAAAGAACAATAACATATATCTTATATTACTATTATTACTTATACCTTATATATAATATACCTTTTGAATATTGATTCATCATTTAAATAATGTTTTCAATATGTAATATAGGGGATCAATTTTTTGTACATCAGGAGTGGCTCAATCCACTATATGTGCAGCACTGTTTTTATGAATTATATATTAAATCTTACAATCCTTCCTCCAAGTGGAGCTTAAATAAAACCCACAAATAAGAAAACATACTTCAGTTTACTTGAATTCTTTCTGACTTTTAAAATTTAATATTATTCAAGTCTAATTAAAACATATATTTAAATTAGTGCAACGTTTTACTCAAAGGGGCCCACAGACAGAATGTGTAAAGAAACAAAAGCTAAAGTTTATGAAAGATTCTCCTAAAACACAGCTCCAACCATTACGATGCCAAGTATTTAAGCTCTGCAAATAGTTTAAATAATATAAATAAATAACAAAATTTAAAAACACATTTATGTCAGATACAAGAGAACTCTTACTCTAATGTTTTTAAGCATATTTATAAAGTTAAAATAAATGGGATTAAAGGGATTGGTCGGCGGCTGATCTGGACTGCTGACGGAAGACAGTGGACAAAGGAAATCACAGCTGGAGCAGCCCAAGGATCGGTACTGGGACCAGACCTGTGGAATGTGGCATATGATGGTCTTCTGAGATTGGAAATGCCAGAGGATGCATATCTGGTGGGCTACGCCGATGATGTTGCTGCTGTCATTACAGCTCGCAGCACTGAGTTGGCGCAGGTACGGCTCAATCAGGTCATGCGTAGGATTAACCTATGGATGACAGAACACGGTCTACAGCTGGCCGTTTCCAAGACTGAGATAGTTTTATTATCTGGAAGGAGAATACCGATGGTGGTACCAATGGTTGTGAGACAGGAGACGCTCTTCACTAAGAGAGCTGTGAAGTACTTAGGAGTCAAGCTGGACAACAAGCTGACGTACGGGGAACATCTTCGCATGACCTGTGATAAGGCTGCGGCTGTGACCTCGTCACTCGCAAGATTGATGGCTAACGTCGGTGGCCCAAGGGCAAGCAGGAGACGACTCCTATGGTCTACGGTGCAATCCATCATGCTCTACGGTGCTGAAATCTGGGCCGACACTTTGAATGTACAGAAGTACCGTACCAGACTCGATACGATTCAACGAATGGGAGCGCTAAGAATAGCGAGCGTCTACCGTACTGTTGCGTCGGCAGCTGTGCTTGTTGTGGCAGGTGTTGTGCCAATCGACCTATTAGCTCAAGAGAGAAAATTTGTATTTAATAACAGTAAAGAGATAGGCAAGATAGAGGCGGTCAAGCGAGCCAGAGCACAAACCATGAACCAGTGGCAGCAACGATGGAATCATGAACGGTCAGGTAGATGGACGTTCCTTCTGATAAGCAGCTTAAAGGAATGGACAGAACGCAGGCACGGGGAAGTGAACTTCTATATCACACAGTTCCTGACAGGCCACGGGTACTTTAGGGCATACCTGTTTAAGATGGGAAAAGTTCTGTCCCAGAACTGTCGGATATGTAGCGATAAACTGGATGACTCAAGGCACACCTTCTTTGAGTGTGCCAGATTCGTAGACCAGAGGAGTCGATTGACGACACATACCACAGGCCTCTCCCCAGAGAGCTTTGTGCGGACGATGCTTGCATCGGAAGCCAACTGGAATATGGCATCGAAATACATCGAATCCATTCTACGATGTAAAAAAGAAGAAGGATGGCTAGATCCGTAATATAATGGAGGAAGTATAAGAGGCACCACCCTGAAGTAATGCTTCGGCGGTTCCGGGGTGGAAATCTGCCTGGAGGGTGACGAGTTTAGTGGGTAAACTTTCAGATGTAGAGCCTAGTGCAGTATCGAGAGGAGTCCCACACTCTGTGCATAAAGCATTCTCGTCGTTAAAAAAAAAAAAAAAAAAAAAAAAAAAAAAAAAAAAAAAAAAAAAAAAAAAAAAAAGATTGGTCTATAAATAATCTCCGGTCGTTATATAAGGTTGGGACTGTCAACTGGCTAAACAGTTTAACTATAATAACAAATAAGAGACACAAAACTCACAAATTAATGATTTATTTATTCAGACACGTTTCAATGACAGTCATCATCATCAGTTGGTGTTTCCACTACAAACTCCAACTTTCAACTTAAGTGACTGTAACGTTACGATCTATATTCACACCGTGGGCGTGGTCACGGCAGCTAATAACAATATTTTAAGTTAAGCTCAAAGCATAGTTGGTGTAGTTGGATAAAGTTTGCCTTTTAACCCCTTTTCTCATATTACAATTTTTCCCCTTAATTAATTTAGATTTACTAAGTTTTGGTTCACTGAGAATTATAAAAACAAATGCAAATGTCTATTTGTGTAAAATCTCATCGATTTCAGTTCCGAGTATGGTGGTTACACAAACTGTCTTCTTGTTATCTTGCTCACTGGAATCCCTGGCTATGTCTCGGGTCTAATCTTCTTCCTCCCTGATTCTGGCCGGTCAATAATCCATTACAGTTTAATATGATCTGTCGACAATTGTGAGAAAATATTACTTCAAAACAAAATACAATCAACTCACATGATACTTTCTACCATCTCCTGGCAACTTATCACCTAATATCTAAGACTGTTATTTTGTTGTACAACGTCCGTAACTATGAATGTACACAAAACGTGACCGAGTCCGTCGAAGCACAATTAGACATTAAGTTTTAGGGATAACTGCCCCAAGTGCTCATTTTACTCCGTTTTAAATTCTCATTAAATGTACAACTTAGCAATTTCCTGATAAGTAAGATATTTTCTTACATGGTTCAAACTATTCGAAATCAATTGCCTCTCAGTCCTAAACTTAAACGTTTGCATTCTTTGTAAACAGCGCCACCTTTATTTACACACATCTCTAACGGGGGAATAATACTTCCGCTGTCCTAATGTTTTATTGACATTTATAAATCCTACATTTTTAAAGATTTGTAATTGCGTTTGCTGTATACTCTTGTAACGGAATCACTTCAGGATTTGTATCTTAAAACATTGAAGGTTTAGGAAACACGGCGTTGTGTAGGCAATATAGCAACAGAGTTAAGCCTATAACAGTGGAAACGGTAACGATACAAGGCTGGAGAAATGAATACAAGCAATTATGGCAATCATTATGAAATGATTATAATGTGATGATTGTTTTAATTTATTTGTCGAAATGAAATTTATGACAATTAAATTAAAGTAATTACCAAATTACCATGAATTTAATTTTTTAAATGTACAACCTATTTTATTTACTTTAATTACACTGAAGTTATTGTGACAATCTGAATTAAACTAATAAACTCACACAAATTTTATTAATAATCAAATTATATATCAATAGAGCAGAGGAATATAAAGAACGTATTTTATAAAGGAACACAAAGGAGGTAAAATCAATCAAAAGAAGTTTTTAAATATTTAAGGTCATTAAAAACCAGTATTCATTCACTTGGATTTTTATGAGATTTTTTTTACTCAGTCTTATAAACATATTGGCAGTTAGAATGAACATAAAAAGGAAGGGGCAGAACAAGGGGATGCACCATATTGTACAGGCATTAGTAGCATCACATTATTCCTTTTAATTTGTTGGAAAATTAAATATTTATTAACAGTAAAAGCGCTGCAAGCATACGTTTAGAGGCTTTAAGCATTGTAATTTTAGCCTATATTTTCTTTGTCCTTAAATATTTAAATACGTTTGGAGCAGCTTAATCTAAAAAAACTGCCGATTATATTAAGCTAAAATGTTGACTTTTTCAAAGCACTCAAAGGCATCTTAATTTCGCAAAGGAGAGATAATCATGAGTATACAAAGTTTACAATAATGTTTCGAAATATTTTTCCACATAATGTTTTATGATTTATTTTGCTAAAAAAAGGCTTATATTAGTACAGCTGATGTTATTCTCTCTCCCATTCTCTTTCTCCCTTTCTCGTCTTCTAATCTTCATCCCCTCTTCTCCTATTCCTCCTCGTCCATTTTCCCTATAGATATTCTTTTTCTCCCTTACCTTCTTGTATCATTTTGCTCTTTCCTTCTCCTCCTTACGCTCTGTTCTCCGATCTCCCACCACCTGTCATTTAACTCGCCCTTCTTCTTATAATGGCTTTCTCTCTCTCTGTCACCATCTTACCTTTCCCCACTTCCTATCACGGCCTCTCTTTCTTCTCACCTCTCACCCCATTTTATCTTACTCTCCTCGCTCCTCTCCATATTCTCCCTAAGGCACTATACCTCCATTCCCCCTTTCTCTTTTTCCAACGTACTCTCCCTACCTCATCTTTTGCTCCCATTCTCTATATCACCCTTCGCCTACTGTCATTCTACTGCCCCTCTCCATAAATCATCTCTCACTTTTTCTCCTTTCCTCACCTAACATCTCTCCTTTTGTCTCCCTTCCCCCTTCGTGTGTCGTCTTCCTCCTAAAGTCCCTCTCTTAACTCCAATAGCACTATCTGTCCTCACCTCTTTTCCCCTCACGTCACACTCTATCTATTATCTCTCTTCTCCTCTCCTCATCTCCCCTCTCTTTCTCTTCCTCACGTAACTCCATTCATAAGTTCTCATCCCCTCTCACTACCTTTTTTCTCCCTATTTCCGGTGTCAGAGTTATTTAAACCCGAAATATAATGAAAAATGGACAGAAAATGTAGGTAAAGGTATTAAAAACAAACAAAAATTAAAGAAAAAACTAATCGGATCCTGTGATTACAAAGGTAATATAATGGAAACTCTTATTAAAGAGGTAATCAAATAAACAAGAGGGAATTTATGGTTACAGAGGTAACTAAAATCGAATAAAATGAAAAATGGACGAAAATAGTGGTTATTTTTACGAAAAAAAGGAAACCGTGGTAAAATGCGGTTTCAGAGGTGATAAAATGAGAAATATAACGGGAAATGTACTTGCAGAAATAATAAATCTGAAAATATAACTAAAACTAGACAAAAATTAAAGACATATTAAAACCGTGACTGGCCTAATGTGATAACTAATTTAATATCATGCCACTGGTATTTTTATTTTGAAATAGATACAAATCAATATTTACAGGAATTTCCTCTTTTAAAATTACTATTCGTTTCTTCTGGAGCTTAATGATTTTATGTGTTAATAAGAATCCTTTCTTGTTGAAAAATAATTTATAAAAATCATCAAGTGTGATATATTGGTTTAGTTCAATTTCTACTATTAATCAACACATTCCCTATATACATGTTGTTCAAATTTTCAATCGCTAATAAAATACTCTTCATTCATCCATCAAGTTCAAATACATTTTTTTTAAACTGAAGTGGATGACATTTGATGTTATTACAGTTTTTTTTCAAACATTAAATAAATATTTAAATCTAACTATTATTAGTTTCAATAATTACTTTCGCTTATTATAGAGTAAATAGACTTCAATAATTACGTAAATTATTATAGAGTATGCTTTACATGTGCATCACCAACTCAGTGTGTGTTACTCGACAGAGTAAACGTTGCGGTCGAAAAGGGAAATAATAGCTGCACTTAAGCAAGATATCACATACTTTCTGCGGTCTAGTACTCTTTGAATGTTTGCCGCATTTAGATTTTCCCTATGGTTGTTAACTTATGACCTTCCAAACAAAAAAGGAGGATGAATCTTGATTCGAGAAAATATCGTCTCAGAAGTGAGGGGACAATAAATTACGCCCCTTGCGTGCCGAACTAGCCAAGAGAAATTAACTGAAATCTGTCAGAAACGTTTGTTCCTTGGAGATTTCAATGTGTGAAACAAGAATAACCAAATGTATATTTTCTCATTACGCAATGCAATCTTATAAGACACGAGAAAGTAAAGGGTGAGCTTAAAGATTTCCTTGGTCAATGATGCCTTTAACAAAGGGATTTCATTCAGTTTAGGGCTTTCGTGCTATAAATGGAATATGTTCGCAGGAGAGGAAACTGAATCAACGTAACAAAAGAAACAATCATTAAGAAGACTCTACGTCTGAACTGTCATTCTGTGTTATTTCCATGCAACTCAATAAAAAATATATACAAGGTATATGACCTAATGAGGGGCAATATTTAAAAAAATAGCTAATTAGTAGGCTATGTTGTGTATATTTCTTAATAAAATGTCTTTAATGTTTAGTCTTGACAAGGACCATGAACGTTGCTTGGAATGGTCGAGACATTGACAGAACTTAATAGAGCCTTTGGTTATTGACCATTTTTACGTTATGATCCTTATATGTGTTTCTTCTATAAAAAGCCATATTCTTGCCTTTTTCTTAAAACAGGCGAGTTAATTACCTATGCAACTTAGGATAACATGTTTGCTGATTTTACCAACCCTAAAAACTGTGCAGACGCCACCCATCCCTTATGCTACATCAAGACCTGTTCTCATATTCCATGACGCAGTCAGTAAAGCAATGCAGACGCTGCGATTTCACAATGGTCACCAAACCTTTATCCCTTGACTAACAGACGTCAGGGAACTACAAGTGCATTATGCTACATCAAGACCTGTTCTCATATTCCATGACGCAGTCAGTAAAGCAATGCAGACGCTGCGATTTCACAATGGTCACCAAACCTTTATCTCTGACTAACAGACGACAGGGAACTACAAGTGCATTATGCTACATCAAGACCTGTTCTCATATTCCATGACGCAGTCAGTAAAGCAATGCAGACGCTGCGATTTCACAATGGTCACCAAATCTTTATCTCTGACTAACAGACGACAGGGAATTACACGTGCATTATGCTACATCAAGACCTGTTCTCATATTCCATGACGCAGTCAGTAAAGCAATGCAGACGCTGCGATTTCACAATGGTCACCAAACCTTTATCTCTTGACTAACAGACGTGAGGGAACTACAAGTGCATTATGCTACATCAAGACCTGTTCTCATATTCCATGACGCAGTCAGTAAAGCAATGCAGACGCTGCGATTTCACAATGGTCACCAAACCTTTATCTCTTGAATAACAGACGATAGGGAACTACAAGTGCATTATGCTACATCAAGACCTGTTCCCATATTCCATGACGCAGTCAGTAAATCAATGCAGACGCTGCGATTTCACAATGGTCACCAAACCTTTATCTCTGACTAACAGACGATAGGGAAATACAAGTGCATTATGCTACATCAAGACCTGTTCCCATATTCCATGACGCAGTCAGTAAAGCAATGCAGACGCTGCGATTTCACAATGGTCACCAAACCTTTATCTCTGACTAACAGACGACAGGGAACTACAAGTGCATTATGCTACATCAAGACCTGTTCTCATATTCCATGACGCAGTCAGTAAAGCAATGCAGACGCTGCGATTTCACAATGGTCACCAAACCTTTATCTCTGACTAACAGACGACAGGGAACTACGGGTGCATTATGCTACATCAAGACCTGTTCCCATATTCCATGACGCAGTCAGTAAAGCAATGCAGACGCTGCGATTTCACAATGGTCACCAAACCTTTATCTCTTGACTAACAGACGTCAGGGAACTACAAGTGCATTATGCTACATCAAGACCTGTTCTCATATTCCATGACGCAGTCAGTAAAGCAATGCAGACGCTGCGATTTCACAATGGTCACCAAACCTTTATCTCTTGAATAACAGACGTCAGGGAACTACGGGTGCATTATGCTACATCAAGACCTGTTCCCATATTCCATGACGCAGTCAGTAAAGCAATGCAGACGCTGCGATTTCACAATGGTCACCAAACCTTTATCTCTGACTAACAGACGACAGGGAACTACACGTGCATTATGCTACAGAAATCCTATAAAGCTATGTGGAGGGGGCTGTCCGAGTTTCGTCTACGTCATTCATTACTCGAAAACACTCAAGAGCGTAAAAATATACATATAATGACGTTTGTCTGATGCCAAAAATCATTATTTGTTTTAAAACCCACTAATACCGTCTCTAATGAATTTTATTAAGTTTATTGGAATATAATTTAGAGTTATAGTATTTTTATAATTATAAAGACAATCAGTCAATATATCGATGACCAATCGGTATAAAGTCGTACAGTGATATAAAGGAGATCAATCGGTATGAAGGTTATTAGTCAGAATATAGGATACCATCCAGTATGAAGAGGAGCATCCAGTATGAGGCTGATCAGCCAGTATAAAGGAGATCATTCGAAATGGAGGGGATTATAGATAGCATTAAGGTAAGGGTACGAAACTCCTTGGTAGAGGAAGGACTATAAAGCTACTATGGGTAAACGTTTTATGCATCAACTCACGGCATCAGCGGAACTTCATGTTTCTTAAACTAGTTAAATTTATACCTTAAAACACCACACTTCTGATACAACCGATATTCATGCTATTATATCTTATTCCTTAGGATCTGTTAAAGTTAAGACAAGAAATATAAAGATCGGCTTTTTTAAATATACATTAGAAACGTTGAAATGTTTGAAACCGGCAATATATTAAGACATTAAAAAAAGTATGTTGCCAAAGAATAATTTTAAGTTAGCATGAACGGAAAACGAAAAGATTCTAGGATAAAACGTAATTTGACACATAATGGTTGTCGTCTTCCCTTCTACTTACGGTACAACTCCCCCTACATCCCCGACAGATATATGTGCCTTATTTCAGGTAATCCACCCTTACACGTGGCATAACCCTTTCTCACAACCAGGGCCAGGGGTTTTATGTTTTACCTTTCCACGTTATACCTATAATAATATGCTTTCACTTTTTAATAGTAAACTTGACCATCGTAAGGAAACTAGACAACACATAACTTTTTTATCGTAATAAATAAAATCTCTATACCACAAATGACTTTTTTCTTTTATTTAAAAACCTATGTACATTTCTATTGCATAGTAATCATCCTCAGAGGTAATTTACAATAAAAAACATAGTTTTTTATTGTAAAACCTTCTTATAAAAGAAAATAGTCATTTGTGGTCTAGAGGTTTTATTTATTTACGATAAACATTAAACCACAGTTGTTTTATACAGTTACGTTACTATTTTACCCAAAAAATAAAATAAAAAAACAAAACATAATACTAAAGGACCTCTAGCAGCAAATGTTTTTATTTTAATCTGATGTACATTTCGAGTACCAATTAACCATCCTCACAGGCATAACAAACACCACCGGTCATAACTCAGGGTAATAAAAATATTTATGCATTTAGGTTTTTGAGTATAATTTA
Organism: Prosapia bicincta; assembly: GCA_036971475.1. Lineage (NCBI taxonomy): Eukaryota > Metazoa > Arthropoda > Insecta > Hemiptera > Cercopidae > Prosapia > Prosapia bicincta. The sequence continues at coordinate 21,060,514 of JBAIZL010000002.1, read as the reverse complement.
AGGAAACTATTCCAAATAAACAGTGGGAAAAACATAGATCAACATTGGCGCCGGTATTGAAAGATTATTTATCTATAACAATATGACTTATTCTTAAAAAGAAGGGCATGAGATATTTAAACACATAAATAATCTATTATGGGAGTTTTGTTAAAGTGTAGCTTGTGAGGAGGAGGTAATATATAATTATCAATGGTTGAGTCACAATTAATAATTTATTAACTGCAACGCGTTCAGATAATAATGTCTTGTCATCAGGAGTTATAACAACTACGATATATAAGCCACAACTCAATAGTGCATTATTATTTAAATAGATCATTAATTATCAGGCTTTGCATGATATTAATTATAGTTTAAGTGCTACAGTATTTAACCCTTTTTCAATATTCGTTGACTGAAGAAAATTGTACATTAAAAAGGTATAATCAACACTTGTAATGATTAGAAACGTTGTAATGAATTACGCAGGTAATAATGCATGTTATTTTTTCACGGTGTTCTAACCCAAAGCTACTCTCTTCTGTGACATCAACTTCCCTCTTCTGTGCTATCCAATCTTCCCCAATGCAAGCATTTTCACTTTAGAACACGTAAAACATTGCTTTGAAAAAACGAGATTTGTGTTTAATTGGGGTGAGAGGTATTACAAACAGGATTCAGATGAGAGTATAAAACTCGATTTTCAGTTCAGATACAATGCGAAAGAGAGAAACTAGAGTGTATATTCTAACTGTATATGGAAATAAAGAGAGAGAGAGAGAGAAAGGGAAAAGAGGGTATATTCTACTTGTTTAGCGAGTAAGAAAGATATAGAAGAGAGAGAGAGAGAGAGAGAGAGAGAGAGAGAGAGAGAGAGGAATTGTGTATTCTACATAATTAGTGAGACAAACAAAAGAAGATAGATAAGAGAGTATATACAAACTGTATAGTGAAGCAGAGAGTGAGAAAAGTGGGTATATTCTACATGTTTAGCTAGTTAGAGAGAGAGATAGAGAGAGAGAGAGAGAGAAAAGAGAGAGAAGGAGGGTGTATTCTACATGTTTAGTGATCTACAGAGAGAGAGAGAGAGAGAGAGAGAGATTGAGAGGAAAGTATATTCTACATGTAGAGTAAGATAAAGAGAGAGAGAGAGAGAGAAGAGAAGGAAGAGGTTACATTCTACACGTTTAGCGAGCTAGAGAGAGAGAGAGAGAGAGAGAGAGAGAGAGGAGGATAGTATAGTATACATTGTAGGCAAGTAAAGAAAGAGAGAGAAAGGAGGAGGAATATGAGGTGGGGGTATATTCTACATTGTAAGCGAGTTTAAGAGATAGAGGAGGAAATTATGTTCTACATTGTTAGCGAGATAGAGAGAGAGAGAGAGGAGGAGGAGGGTATATTTTACATTGTAAGCGAGGTAAAGAGAAAGAGGAGGAAATTACGTTCTACATTGTTAGCGAGGTAGAGAGAGAAAGAGGAAGAAAAGGGTATATTCTACATTGTAAGCGAGGTAAAGAGAAAAAGGAGGTAATTATATTCTACAATTGTTACTGAAGTAAAGAGAAAGAGGTAGAGGAGGAAGATATATTATAGTGAGGTAGAGAGAGAGAGAGAGAGAGAGAGAGAGAGAGAGAGAGAGAGAGAGAGAGAGAGAGGGGAGGGGTTATACATTGTTAGCGAGCTAAAAGTGCCCGTCTTTTCAGAGGAAAAATTAAAATAAATAACATAGGTCATTATTATTTAATGTTATTTCGTTTTTAAACACTTATTTCCTTTTATCTACTTATTCAATATTCTATCGTAAAAATGCTATTTTATAATGTATTGCTATTGGTAATAACTGTCGCATACGTTATCTCTCACGCTCGCAACAGGGTTGATATTTTACGTCCAAAGAGCCTTTACTGAAATATAAATACATTGTTGTGTAAAATTACAAGCTCAGAGTTTCGGGGATGTTTGGACAACGTTTATTACATCGCTTACTTTTATGTCCAGAAACTCCAAAACAGAGACATACTTATTAAATTCGGACTCTAACTGAAATTGCGAAAGTATTTATTGTTTAGTTCTTATACAATCGTTTCAGCAATTGAATGAATGATATTCTTTGGACATATGCAAAGTAGAAATAACTACAAATAAAACTGGCAACTGATATACAAATAAATTTAAAATAATTAATTAATTTCCTTTCGAAGTGAGTGTAGTAGTTGCGTCACTAAAGCCGTCACTGCTAGCAAAGCGCATTAGCGACGGAAGATGAAAAGGAAGTCAAACGTTGATAAACTTAATTAAAGCAAGTTAAGTATAACCCCATAACAATTATTTCATGAATGTGTGAAAGCTTTTATACTAAACAATGGCACCTGTTATTAGCACAAAATTCGCAATATATTTTTGTTGTAGAATGAACGCTTAATCTCGTTAGCTTATCACAATTATCACAAAATGACACTATTACGAGCTTTCAGTAAGGCAGAAGTTCCTCCTACTGAATACGGCTTCACTCTCCTTTATGTAACCCTCCTTTATAGTGAAGCAATCCTTCGAATTAGGAATTACCCTTCCCTCCTATTTATTTGGAAAGCTTTATGTTCCTAACCATAGTTTTAATCTTGTCTACCTCTACCCGATGTTGGCACACCTGTATATACATAGTGGCCAACCTTTAGGCCTATGCACATAGTGGCAAATTTCTATGTATACTATAACGTAACACAGTTTATGTCTACGCGGTAATATTAATGTATCATGAGTCTGCGCAAGACAAAGTTGTTTGTGGAGGAGTTCAAAAGAGCAAATGGAAAAAGTTTGAATTGGGAATCCGTAGTTTGCTTGAAATTTATAAAAAGTAATAAAAATCGGACGTAAATATTATGCATTTTCACAATCTTTTCTAAAGAAAGAGTTGCGAAAGATTTGCGAAGGGAGCAATCTTTTGCAAGGTGAACAGCATAATTTAAGGTGTCTTAATGTAAACAGCGAGCAGGAAGTCAATTAAGCCGAGGTGAGAAGCATAGATACAGAATAGAACAAGAAATAGAGTACTCGCTGGTACACACAACACCTCACAATAAAATGTTCATTACCATATTACGTTTACAGAAACCATGTTGCCCTCATTAGAGGTAAGTCTAAACTGTGAGTACGGCTTGATGAGGTCAGCATGGTTGCCGAACACGTTATGGTGACAGGATTTGTATGGTAAGGAACCGTACACCACTTTATATGTCTCTTACCTTTATTCGCACTTGATGAGCTCTAGCGTATAATATAAAGATGTAGAGCTGCGTGTTTCTTGGACGGCTCCAAGGTGGTTCAGTTACACTAGGAAACGTCGTGGACATGAAGAATGCATACGCGGTCTTGTTGATGAAACATTTGTGTCTAAACATACACAATTAATGATAGGCTTTTAATAAAAACAAGGAAAATATCATCTATGTCAATAATGCACACACACACACACACACACACACACACACACACTCACACACACACACACACACACACACACACACACACACACACACACACACAAACACACACACACACACACAAACACACAACACACACACACACACACACATACAACACCCACACACACATACACACACACACACACACACACACACACACACACACACACACACACATACACACAAACACACTCACTCACACACACACACACACACACACTCACACACACACACACACACACACACACACACACACACACACACACACACACACACACACACACACACACACACACACACACTCACACACACTCTCACATACAAACACACATACAAACACACACACACACACACACACACACACACAAACACACATACATACAATCATATATATATATATATATACATACACACACACACACACACACACACACACATATATATATATATATATATATATATATATATATATATATATATATATATATATCCCTCTCCTCACTTAATAGGGATCTAAACTAACAATTTCTCGTTTCTGCTGTTTTTCAACGTGTCCAGATTCCAACACTAACATCCTATTTTCCTTGTGGGTCCAGTTATCTGTAAGTCATTCATGATTTCAATAATAATTAGTAAACTTAACATGTCCAGAAGAATATAGATCCAAAATGTTAGCCATTTAGAAGGTAGGATATGTTTTGGGCGCCAAACAATTTAACGGACTCTTATTGTGACACTGTTTACGTTGACCTTGGGCGACGTTGAACATGACCTTTAGCATTTTAGTTAAATATTCTGAATGTTTTACACTGTAAAACGTTAAATATATTTAATAATCATAAACGTAAACAGTGAACACTTGAAAACATATTATTACCTTTAGAAGGTTGATAGTTATAAACGGATTAAAGGTTGCAGGTAAGTAAACATTTTAACGAGAGTGTGTTTGCTTATTTGCCAAAAACAACGTAAGTCGTTTCCATGGCAACCAGATTACTCGTAAATTATTATGGCGCAACATTTAGTTGCGATGACGCTGCAATAATTTCCGTCGCCATGGTTACTTTAGTTGTTACAATTTGCATGATTGTTTGGACACTACAGACGAGACGCTGAGCCCCTTAGTTTGACCGAGAATAGGAAATGTATTGAATGTATAGGAATGTTTGGCTCTGTAACCTAGAAAATATTCTAAATCAATTGGTTAATCAGTTCTCCAATAGAACTATTTTATATCGCCATGGTTCTTTATTCAAACACACTCAACAGTTAAAAACCGTGTGAATTCGTTCAATAACATGATTTGATACTAAGAGTAAGAACTTTTGTTCTGTATTAGAAGATAAACTGTTGTGAATTCAACACATTTTTGGGGAAATATTGTAATTTTGACGAAAAAGAAACCTTTTATTGAATAACAATATTTTAACTGAACAATATTTTATAACTATTACCGTATGTATTATTACATGAAAATGAACTGTGAGTATTTCTAACATGGATCTATAAAAAAACTGTACAATTTCTTTGATAAAATCTACTTATGAAAGCAAGTTCTACTATGCATTCTTATTTAAAAAGCACCTTAGAGGCTTGGCGACTTTCGCATCTCCACGCGCACACACACACTGATATTACCTGACTTATCTAGCTCCCATCAATGGGTTTCCACTAACCACCTACTAGGTCTTGATTTACGAAATTAAAATTATTTAAGTGAAAGTCTTTTGAAGTTAAATCTACATTTTTTTTTAGTGAAAACATTTAGCGACGCCTAAAAAAATGTATTGCATGGACATAAACATAAAATTTCGCATCAGTTTAGTTTCTAATTTTTTTATCCCCTAGTTTTATTCCCCTAATTTTTGTCACCTGTATATTGGTTTCGATTATAGGTAGATTAAGCAGGGTCGCAATGTTTCTCCTTTCCTATCCTGTACATTGTTCGACATTACGAACAGAATAAACAGGTTTGCTATGATTCTAACATTGTCAAACCTATGAGAGTAATGTATGGTAGAAGTGTAGAATATGTATACTCAGGTATGACCTAAGTATGCAGCTCTACCCTGCCTTCTCTAAACTCACTTAATAGTTTAAACGGAACAATTATTTAATAACAAACTGTAAATTCCTCACTGAGTCTTACTCACTTAATAGTTTAAACGGAACAATTATTTAAAAACAAACTGTAAATTCCTCACTGAGTCTTATCTCTGTTGCATTAACAGAACTAATGTTTTATTGGAAAAACAGTTCAATCGCACAGACTTACCAACATTTACTTTTTTAAAGGTAAAACGTAATGAAATATAACATTACGTTGTTTGATAAAATAATACGATAACTTGAAGTGTTAGACTGCGCAGGGACCAGATGTACTTTGAAGAGAGCTTTTTCTTCTACTCCATCTAATCTCTCATTCCCAGAAGACGTTTTTATCACTGCTAAATCTTTGATTTCTTTTTATTTCTCTCTCCCCTATTCTTCACGTGATCCTACTCTAAATCTTGCTTCATTTGATTAAATGCAATTTTAATTTTGACTTTAAAACATAAAAAATATATTGCTCGATAAAATTACAATAAAGTTGTGATTTCAAGCCACAACTTAATTACAAATAAGTTCTCATAAAAGTCTAGATAAAGTAATATTTTATAGCACTTTGCGTAGTCACAGCCATCTTGTTAATTCAATTTTCACTATAAAAATGGTGTCTACCCAACAAACAGTAATTTTAAACCCAGTAATTAATTCACGATGTAAAAGGAAGAAAGACAAGTAGATTTTCTATAGCTTTCGAAAAGCTATATTGGCGTAAAAAGAATATAAAATAATTATATTAAGAGATTAAAGCAGTCGTAACTAATAATGGATAAAAAACAACAGAGAAAAATAAAAAAAGGAATATGTAGAAGATAGGGAACAAAATAATAAAAAAAGAAGAGGGTTTAAGGGAAAATAAAATTAAACAAGGAGTAAGGTCTAATATAACATGTAAGAGATGAACAACGGACGACGAGAAAAATGTATTGTACAATAGAAGAGGAAACAAACAGAAATAATATGATAATGAGGAAGACAACGAAAAGAAAAGGGGGGAAATATGAAGGGATCTAGAAAGTTGAAAAGAAACAGAAGTCGGTAAAATATTTTAAAAAACCGTCACGGAAAAAATAACAACAATAAAATAACTAAATCTGTCTAAAGGCAAAATTAGGATATTGAGGGAATGAAGGAAATATAAAGAATAGCAAATTGTAGAGCAGGAGGAAAATTAAAATGGAAGTTTAGGAAAGAGAAAGAAAGAAGAGCAAGAGAAGAGAAATAAGAGTTTTAAAAAGTTTATGTGAATCTCTTAACAGAATTTACCATGTGAAGGTGTTTCCATGACACCAATAGCGATTGCTCATTTTAGAACATTCGGTGATTCCCGCTGACTAGTGAGCAAGATCAACTCAAACACGGACGTATTCCCATGACTCCAGCATAAAGGAATCCAAAAGCCTTAACGTATGGGCTAAATAGTGACGTCTTGGCCCTGGGAGAGGCGATTGATCCTCCTAAAACCTTTAGTGATTCCCGCTGACTATTGAGCAAGGTCATCTCAAACACATAGGTGTTCAAACGACTCAAGCAATAAGGACCCCAAAGGCCTAAAATAAAACCTGTATTAGTGACCGTATTTGCCTTGGGAGAGGGGATTGCTTCTCGTAGAGCCTTCGGCATCTCCCACTGACTAGTGAGCAAGGTCTTCTCAAACTTGGAGGAAACATATGACATATTGGGAAGTTTATTCAGAGGAGGTTTATTGTGGTCTTATCCCTGTATTTAATTAAGGGTGATCGTTATAAATATTTTTAGTCGTCATACATAATTGGGCAATGCAACTTTATGTATATAAATGGTTGCTTAGAACCTAAAAGGAAGGTTAAATTTTATATTGTAAATAACAATGCTGTAACATAAAGAATTTAAAAAGAAATCGGAAAAATACATTAAACATTAGTAGCGGTTGGACAGATTCATTCTACGGCCTTCTTTATCTCATAGAATCAGTCCATATTGAGTGTTCAAATGGAACGAGATTTGTGTAAGCTTTTATTAAGGTATTAAGAAAAAGACGGAAGTATGATTAGCTGTGCTAATGAAAAATCTTCATTTTATTAAAGCAAGAAGGAGATGAAAGAGAGAATATCAATGTTAATTACGAATTTTACTACCGAGTGGGTATTAACTTGATGCAAGGAAGTCGACTTCTGGTTTTGCAATCCATAGGGCGGTGGATTAATTGAGGGAAATAATGCCGTCTCGCAAACAATGACTTGTAAGTAATACAATAATACCTATCGGATGGCTATTATCTTGCGTCCGGTAATTACACTGACGAATGGGGTTTGAATAAACATTTATTTATTCTACAGATTGTATATAATGTTATATTTAGTTTCAAATTATAGGAAATGAGGTTTGGCTACATAACATGTGAAACAAGAAATAAAAAAAATCACTCAAATCTATTCCTACTTGGGTTAACAATGAAAATATAATTTTAGTAACTTTTTATTATTTTTATTAAAATTAAACGTCTACTACTACTAATATATATATATATATATATATATATATATATATATATATATATATATATATATATATATATATATTCAAATTGTCAATCGTTAATAAAGTACTTTTTATCTATCGACTCAAACCTAAATACCTTTTTTAACTTGTAACGGATTATACTTTGTTTTAATAAAGGTTTTTGCAAATACTAAATTGGCTATCTTTAATTTTAAAAAAGGCGATGTATTTATGTTGGATTCGAACTGAATGACTAATTGCTATTATATTCCAATATTTATTCGACTGTCCGCAAACATAAACTTTTCCACTTGTTTCCTGTGTGTATTTCCAGCCGCTGTTTCATATCCAATTGGTTTTCCAAATCGTCACTAGCTTTATTATTTCCTTTATTATTCTAATTTCCTACTGACTTTCTGCTCAAGACTCACACTATTAACTCATCTTCTATCGAAGCATATATATCTTTCATCAAGCCTATTATTATCGTTACCGTAGTCTATAATACTTGTCGATTAAGTAAGACTCGTGTTAATTATTTTAGACAATAGTCATGTAAAGGTGCCCCACATTCTAAATATTTAAATTGGAGCTTCACGTGGGAATGTTTAGAACTCATTTCCATGTAATTATCCACTGAATGTAATTTGAGGAGCATGCGTGTAAGCGTAATGTAAATATTTCTCTGTGTTATGAGACAAAATCCCTGTTCACACAAGGGGATGGGGTAGCAAGGATCAGATCAAGGAAACACGAGTTCAATCTCGGAACTTAGTAAAGCATTAATCTCTTTTAAACTAACATTAAACTAATTTAACCTAATCTGTTCCGATTAAAACACACACACACACACACGCCCACACAGCAATCTCATTTATAAATATTATGATCCCTCTCTCTTTCTCTCTCTCTCTCTCTCTCTCTCTCTCTCTCTCTCTCTCTCTCTCTCTCTCTCTCTCTCTCTCTCTATATATATATATATATATATATATATATAAATATCGCAATATGTATTCTTGTGTATTAATAAAGAACATAAGTCAAAATACAAATACAAGAATTATAATTGAATTTATAATTCATTTTTTTTAAAAAAGATTTTCGTTGGCTTTCAGTACCAATATTCCTGATGATGTTGGTACTGTTAGCCAACGAAAAGCTTAAAAGAAACTGAATTGTAAATTCAATTATAATTCTTGTATTTGTATTTTGACTTATGTTCTTTATATATATATATATATATATATATATATATATATATATATATATATATATATATATATATATATATATATATATATATATATATATATATATATATATATATATATATATATATATATATTTATATATATATGTATATGTATATATATATATATATATATATATATATATATATATATATATATATAAAAATATATGTATGTATATATATGTATATATGTATATATATATATGTGTGTGTGTGTGTGTGTGTGTGTGTCTGTGTGTGAGTAAATAAAGAGGGGAAGAATGGTAGGGAGAAACTGGAGGCTTCCAGGATTGGTCGAAGACAGTGCAAAAAAATAGGATATTCACTAGTTTGGTAATCTGCGTAATACAAATGCACAAATAACTACCAAACAATTAACTAGAATATAAGATGACTTAATTCTAGACCCTTCTGAACATCTAAACCTAAGTCTTTCAATAGCCCTAAAAACCAAATTGTAATATTTCGCAAAAGGAAGTTATATTATCACAAGCTATTATATTCTCGATTTTAAAGACTAGCAATTTAACTTTGAAAGCCCATGTTCATTGGAAAGCCAAGTTTATTCTGTCGTAGGAGTCAGTTTCCTCAACTAAAAGCCATTATGTTTGAATTTGGAACAACTGAGAGAGGCTGCTGATGCCTTCATTGTACGCCAATTTAACTTTGCATAAAGTTTAACGTTTAAAGTGCCTTTAGTAAAACTAATAGAATTTAAAAACTAACAGCAGGGTAAGCGTGTAAGGTACATAGGATTGGGTTTCGTTCCAGACATTTTATTTGTAATTTGCTAAAGGCATTAAAGCCTTTGTAGGGATCTTTGAGGTGTGTAGATTGATATATCGCGCTCGTGCTACAATTAATTTGCTTTCGAGTTTCCCTATAAATCTGATCTGAACAAGCTTTGTAAACTCTAAATACTTTTCTAATTATTACAGGATTACAAATAAATGTATGTAACAAACAAAATGAATAGTTGAAGATTCATCCTTGCTTATAAAACACCAAGAACACTCAATTAGTTTTGCCAACTCTTTGTCGCTTGGATAGTACAAGAACAAACTACTTCAATACTGGGAATAGCAGAATAAAATGTACTCGGTGCATGATTCTCATGCCGTATGTTAGCCCATGTTATAATAAAGGCTGTACAAGGTGGGGATCACTCCGTGTTGCGGTTTAATAGGTTAAAATGCAGCTTATAGTCCAGAACAGAATTCTCCAGTTTTTTAATCCTCATGAACAAATAATTTATAACCGCAATCCCCTCGCGAGGAGAATTTCTATTACGAGGGTTAATTCCTTGAACCATATATAAGCCTTAAATACCATTTATATAGACAGACCATCTTATACTATGCAGTTATGTAATTGTTAAAATTTGTGTTAATGAACGATAAAATACTCAGAGTGGGGATCATGTCAGATGTAATATGGACACTGGAATAATTATATGTATTCCACGTTATCGGTCGTGCACATCATACTAATTACGTACTCTTGCCCCAGAAACAACGGGATTATGTCTATGATTAAATCTCTCATTTTTATCCACACCTTTAAACAACCACTTCGTATGGCCTTGATAGAGATTCGAAGTAATTGGTCTGACCTACGGAACTCGAAATTCTTCCCTTGTTTTTCTCCTGAGTAATTTTTATTAATTAACCTTACTTCAATTTACCTTATACGTATTCAAAATACTATTCTCCTTTAGACAGCATACAATGTTGATAGTAAAATGAAAAAAATCATACCGTAATGAGTTTATGTTAGGTTAAATGTAAAGTTTCAGTTTGGTGCAATTGTTAGGTTAGGTTAGGTTGTAAGTGATACGTTACTTAGACATACCAATGAGAAGAGCATATAGCCCCCGTGTAAGCCATCAAAAATCATTAAATTAAAAGTTAATAGATTTAGGAGAGATAAAAGGCTAATAAAAAAAGGAATGAAGCAAAAGTCCACGTGAAGATCCAGCACAGTACTGTCGATGCGCTGTTCGTATATTAATTTAATTTATAATATTGTGGAATTACGCCGCCGATCGTTATTAAAAAATATTGATTTCACCATTACAGTCTTCTCATAGCTAGTGTGATTGGCTGATCAGTGCTGCATAAAGCTCTATAAAAACTCGCCAACAATCCCATAAAGCCTACTCAAGTGAGGAGTTTACAATCCTAGTTTTTTCATCTACGTTCCGAGAGATTTCATTATGGAAACATTGGGTTTCAATTTATTAAGAAAGTTTTTTCCAAGTTTGTTCTCTGTAATATGCTGATAATATTTTGTTCATAAAGAAAATTGGAAGCCAAGTATTTTTAAATTTATATATAAACAAGATATAAAAAAAAATATTTTGTAAAGTCAATTCCTACTTGTGTAAAGATATCAATATAGTAACGTTTTATTAAATAATTACAATTAATATAAATTAACATAACCTATGCGTTAAAACAGCTGTTTTACCACATAACCTATAACATAAAATCAATTGTGTTATGAAATCACTTAATTTAAGCCAAATGAGAATGAGTGAGTATATTGCATAACTTGCCCCTTTCGTGAAAAGTTTTTCTCCCATAGAAAACTATGATTTATTTATTATTAAATTTAATTATTGAATTGATATTTGTAAAAACAGTATCAACGTCAATTGCCATTCACTATATGTTAAAAAAAAATATATTTCGACTTGAGTATTTGAAAACAAGTAATTTATTAACGATCAAATATTTTAACAAGAAATATATAAGGAGTAAAATTGCCTATCAAAAAGCTGAAGACTCAGAAACTGAAAAGGGTTTAGCGAAGAAACCCAAATCGGCCAAGACGGCTGCACGAAATAACAAATAGAAAAGAACGACCCTCCGCGGGACGAAGGAGAACCAATAGAACATATTAAAAAAATAGACCAGTTAGGAACATGAAACCAACTGATAGAGGATAAGTGGCATAAGTATTAGGCGTGACTAAAGTGCTTAGTAGACCCAGAAGGAGGAAAGACAATACGTACGGGGAGAGAGCATAACCGTTTAGGAGGTATTCTAAAAAGCGATAAGTAATAATTGTAGTGTAACATTGCTAAAAAAGGCAAAATACTCGTAAAGCCATTGTACATAATAAATAAAATATATTTTAACACAATTAAATTAACAGAAAAATATCAAGTAGAAGTATACCTCTAGACTGAGTAAACATTGCGAGAGGAAAATATGTGAACTACTAACAGACCGAAAAACATTGCTACCAAAGAGGGGGATGCTAGCAGCACTATTACTGGACCGAGTAAACATTGCGAGTGAAAAATATGTGAACTACTAACAGACCGAAAAACATTGCGATCGAAGAGGGGGATGCTAGCAGCACTATTACTGGACCGAGTAAACATTGCGAGCGAGAAACGTGTAAACTTCTGCTACTGTGTTGCTAGTTCTCCTCTTCCCCCGCATTGTTTATTCGGTCAGGTAGCAGGAATATTTACTTACCTTATAATGTCTGACCAAAACTATCTACCGATTTGTTCCGCACACTAATAATACATTTATTTAAGAAGGAATTTATTTAACGAATATGAATAATATTACTATGGGTAAACGATACAACAAAGACATCCAATCAATTTCAAAGGAAAGTAAATTTTTAAGTATCAATTAAAGTTACAGAGCATTTGCAGGACAGTCGATGTGGAAACAGGTGATGTCTGAGCTTGAGATATAAAGGATTTGCAACTGGAGTACAATGGAAGGCCAGGTAAGGCCCAGTCTCTTGTTGAAATGTAAGGGAATGTTTTATCAGTGTAAGGGACAGTTTTTAAACAACTGTTAGTTCATTCATTAAAGATGATAATTAGAAAAAAAAATTTTATGTGGGAGAAAAACGTTTAAAAAAAAGGGCAAGGTATGCAATATACTTTGTCTTTGGTTACATTTGGCTTAAAATAAATGATAATACAGCTGATTTTATGTTATAGGCTATGTTGAAGAACAGCTGTTTTAACGGATAGGTTGTGTTACTTTATTTATATTAGTTGTAATGATTTAATAAAAGAACCTATCATTGTTTTTCTTGACTTGAGCAGGAATTGATTTTATAAAAAAGTGTTGTTCACATTTCGTATTTATAGTCTCAGTCTGCGGGTTTTTCTATGAGTCTCGAGTAAGTTGTCCCGACCTTTTCGGGGTCCCAACTCTGATTGTCTCCCTATTGATTTTAAAATAAATGATAAACAAATATACATCACTTACTCTTATTATACTCGTCAATATTGTAGTTGGTTTTAAGCTGATGTAAATGTCTTGCTTTCTGCCCATGAACAGATGAAATAGATCGAAACGTTCCTCAGACATATCGAAGAAATCGAGGAGACAAATCATAATAAAACATACTACCATATAAACCATTAGATTAGATAAAATGTGCTGCTATTCGTCTTGAAAGACACTACGTCTAACTTGATGAACTTCTAACACCACAATGAACTAGACGAAAGTTAATAAATGACCTACGTAACGGGAAAAAACAAAAATATGGTCAAAGAATGTTCTCGTATAAAAGTTTTATTTCTTTACTTGTTTTCAACGAACTAAAAGATTCCTAACAGAGGTATTTCTCTAAGATCAAAGAACCCGAAACGGAAAACCCATTTCCTCATCTAACGATAAAATGAAAACTATTTCTTCAATGTTATGTTTTAGATCATATCAGAACGCTCATTCGAAAGAGACCAATGAAACAATAAACTCTTTATGATAAGAAACAATAAAAAGCTAAATTAAAAGTAAACAGATAGAAAGTAAAGTAAAAGCCTCGAAACATACTATGTACCATATTAAACAGTCCCACAATTTTATGTTTTTACAAAAAACGAACATACCTTCTTGAAACATTGTAGGCCTACCAAATATTAATTTTGCATCCAATCAAGAGCGTAATTTGTGAACGTGATTTTTAACCTTAAAAATGCAATTTAAAAAAGCAATTGCTCGCAATTGATTTAGTTTTACGTTGTGCAATAACGTCTCATATTGTCCTAATCCTGTTTTTAATTCAATGAAAGGTATTGACAGGTAGAAGTGAAATATGTATCAAATTGATAATATTTACATTTGAATTATACAATTAATAAAGAGGGAAAAATTAAATAAAACAGTAAATAGAATAGTTAAGCCACATTAAAGAATGTTATAAAATAAATTTGTAATAACTAACTAAATTTGAACATCGAGAGTGAAGCGAAAAAATTCTAAGTGCCTAAAAAAGCTATTTTTCGAACCAAACCACGTAGAACTTTCATCGACATTTTAAAAGAACCACAATAACCTAGAATGAACATTAGAGAAAACAGAATTCAAAAAACTTAAGAAACAAAAAAGTTACAGCCGTTTAAATAAAATAGACATTTTTCAGTGTTCTAAAATTAATTATCAAACTATGCAAGCTAAAATAGATTCGTTGCCCGACTTGCCTGTACAAGGAATAAACCGAGCGATAGCAAACTTTGCAGGCGGGGTGCGGTAGGTTAAATTCACCGCTATATATACTTGGTCTCTAAGCCTTTAGAGACAGTCTGTAATAATTTTTCAACACGAGGTGCCGCGGGACGCTATGCTGGACCGCGAGTAGAAACCGTCAGTAGGCCAGATGGACCATAACCTCAGCGCTTTCGACATCCAGGACCACCAAGGATGAAGGCTCCAGACTCAGCCTCCAGGACGCTCGAATAGAGGGAAACCACCACCGACGAACCAGGGATGGCGACTTCCGGTGTCCAAGGACCAGGGAATCCAGACGAGGGACCCCGAGGACCGGCAGGAACATCTTTGGCAAGTCATTTTCTTTGTTCGATACCGTCACGTCAAATTTAGTTAGTTAATTTTATTAAATTCAAACAAATCTGCAAGCTTAAAACAATGACTTCACTCTTTATAAAATTTTAATAAATTGTATGCTAAGTAAATAAATTTATGTGTTCAGAATATTTAAAATAATGAATATTAAAATTACAAAAGGTTTTTGGCCATAAGCCGTTTAGTAAAAGGAAATGAGAAATTTTCGAATATTATAAACTTAAAAATTAAAGGTCATAAAATATGAATTTACCAATTCCATATAGGAGATAAAATATTATTATGTGTAATTTTGAAAATGATTTTATGTTAATGTAAATGTAATAAATCTATATGCAAAGTATAAATTTTTTAAAGCATAAGAAACAAGAAGTAACTCAGTGAATTGTTTTGCTAATATAATTGTGTAATACTTTAAAGGATAAATTTTCTTTTTTATTTCAATAAATAGAGTTAAATATGTCATAAAAATCAACATTATTTGCATTCCATCCTGTGTCAAATAACCAATAAAAACTGTTTAGCTTTTTCCAACTAATATAAAAATGATTATCAAATCAATAAACAAATTTAATTAAATTTCATTAAATGGCAATAGATAAAGCCTAATGTTTTAAAGAGTTTCTCTCTACTAATTTCATGAGCTAGTCTAAAGATTAGTTGGTTTTTTGTAATAAAAGTCTAGAGATTTATCTACTGGCAGATTGTGTTTAAGAGGACACAGGAGCCTTTTAAAATAGGTATTTTTAAACACAATCATATTTTGCACGTTCCCTTGCTGTTTCTGCAGATCATCATCAGGTGGTAAGACTCTGTGTTTCTTATGTGTATTATTCTAAATGTGTTTCTTTCCAGCTGACTATTAATTTGACATGTGTGACTATACTTAGACCATACACAATTGATAAACTTATTTAGGAGTGTTTATATGTATTTTAAAAAGTAGTCAGCTGGAATAGGCTTGTTGTGGGTTTGGCTCTACGAGCAGGAAACATACACTTAACTCTGGGAGTTTAGCACGGTTTTACCAGCAGGGTGATAGGCAGATTTTTGGTTGTTTATAAATATGTTTTTCTTGTAAACAATTAAATTTTAGTATTCTGCAAGAAAGGATTTAAACAACAAACGACCGCGTAGAGCTGCGGTGGTAGGGACGGTATAAGGAGAGGTGGGGGGACGTTGCAACACACACACACACACTCACTCACACAAACACACAAACACACATACACACACATACACACACACACACACACACACACACACACACACACAGAAACAAACACACACACACACACAGAAACAAACACACACACACACACACACAAAACACACACACACAAACCCACACTCACACACACACACACACAAACTCACACACACACACACTCACATACACACACTCACACACACACACAAACTCACACACACACACACACACACACACACACACACACACACACACACACACCACACATAGAACACACGTTTGCGCGCGAGGACATACACTGATACAATTGAAGTCGAAACTTCAAAAATACAAACACATAGAATGTCACATTGACCTTGTGACATAACGTCATTGGCTTTTTCTTGTGTATTATTACTAATCTTATAAAAATTTAATTTTACCCAATAAACTAGTGCCATGATCCAATCTGTAGGAACAACCACATCATCAGCGAACGCTTCAAACACGTCTAGATATTTATACTTTAGTTCACACGTGTTTAAGCTTCGGACTTATGCTAATGGTTTGTCGATGTGCCGCAAGGATTAAGGCCAGCTGTAGATTTACTCGTCCCCTTATACCCTAGCACTAAGTTTAATTTAATATAAAACAACAAAGTCCTACACAGCTTTCGCCAGCCGTCCTTAGTAACTGAAAAAATAAATAATAATTCTAGTATGAATAAATATTGAAGATAACGAGGTTTCGAAAAAAGGAACACTATATATTACTTTTTAAAGTTGTAACTGCAAATTTGTTTATCTTAAATAACCTACTTCATCGGCTTGAAAGTACTTAATGGATTCAAGTTGTAATTGCTTTTCTATAGAAAGAGAGAGGTACTTGTCAATTACATAAAATGTGATACTATTAATCGAGTTCAGCCAAGGGTTTATTACGTTGAGACGCTAGTCAGAAATAGGGAGATAAGGGAGGTGACCTTAACACAAATCCGGGTCTCAGGGAAGCGTTTGGTAGAGTTGTTTCCTTTTGTGTAGAGTCTTAGAACTAAGAGGCAGTATCTACGACGTTTCAGTAAACCTAATTATAGAAGGGTTGTTTATTCAAAGTGATATTTGTAACCAGACTGCAATTTTTCAAAAAAAGGTTTTCTACAACAATTGGGTGGATAATAAAGTAAAATTTAGTTTAAAAAAATAATAATTGCAGTGCTTATGAAGGCCTGCTTATGTTGACGCTTCTCAAAATGTCTCCATTTTCGAAAGTGTAACTATACCCTTTCACTATAACCATTTTATACCGTATCTGTGAAAGGTTTTAGTGAATGGGCTAATTTTGTTGGTGAAAGAGTATAGTTGATGTTTCAAAGATGAAGACATTCCGAAACGCGCCAACAAAGAAAAATGTTTTAATGTGAGGAAAGTCAAAAGAGGAAACTCAAATGTAAACCTATATTTTAAAAGGTAAGAAAGATGATCATATTAAGATTATAAATAAATTAAATTAAAGTAATGAATTATTATTTATAAAAACTGTAATAACATGAACTGTCATTCACTACAAGATTTATAAAATGTATTTGAACTTGAGTGGATGAATAAAAGAAAATTAATAACGGTTAAAATTTTATATATATATATATATATATATATATATATATATATCGCAATATGTATTCTTGTGTATTAATAAAGAACTAAATCAAAATACAAATACAAGGATTATAACTGAGTTTACAGTTCAAAGCTTTTCGTTGGCTAACAGTACCAACATCATCATGAATATTAAACAATTAAAGTTAACATATGTGCAAATTAGATCAAATAATTAGCTATGCCATATCACTTACAATGTTGTTAATGTTTTATTTTGCTGCCCTAACATTACAAACATGGAATATATTATCAAATTTAGATTTTACTTGTATTTGTTCATTATTAGTATTATATTTATGTATTTCTAAAGCTTCATAAATATTCATTCTATTATAATTGAATTGTAAACTCAATTATAATTCTTGTATTTGTATTTTGACTTAGTTCTTTATTAATACACAAGAATACATATTGCGAAATTTATATATATATATATATATATATATATATATATATATATATATAACTTATATATATTATATAAAAAGTTTTAACCGTTATTTATATATTTTTTATTCATCCACTCAAGTTCAAATACATTTTATAAATCTTGTAGTGAATGACACCATGTTATTACAGTTTTTACAAATAATAATTCTTATATATATATATATATATATATATATATATATATATATATATATATATATATATATATGAGGCTTGTCAACTATTAGTAGGAATGGAAAAACTAACAAAGTAAAAGAATAAACTTTTAATATCACACTTTATACTATTTTTCCAAATAATCCCCATTCAAATTGAAGGACTTTTCTATCGAGTCACGGAATTTTCTAAATGTGTAGTTTATGTTACATTATTTATATTAATTGTAATTATTTAATAAAATGTAACTAAAAAATTTTTTTTGTTCAAATGTTGACTTTATTTAAAATTGACTTTTTATTCATATTTTTGTTGATGTTGCTTGTTTACTTCATATACTTTTGTACTGTATATATGGAAGGTACGTACAAATCACGTTGAGGCAGGCGTATAACTAAAATCAGCCTTTGCTAAGCAACAGGTCAGAAAACGTTTCCAATTACAACATCAAACAAAGCCATCTGTTCAAATCACTAACGCTTGAGAGTTTTCAACCAATTATTTTAATTAAATTTATTGTACCGAATAAAACAATGTTCTGAAAAATGGATCTATATTTTTAAAATGTTTCAGAGATTTAGAGATTTCAGAGATTAAGATTTTAAAATCTT
Source organism: Prosapia bicincta (assembly GCA_036971475.1). Classification (NCBI taxonomy): domain Eukaryota; kingdom Metazoa; phylum Arthropoda; class Insecta; order Hemiptera; family Cercopidae; genus Prosapia; species Prosapia bicincta. Next base: position 21,041,298 of record JBAIZL010000002.1, on the reverse strand, counting down.
AATCACTTTCAACTATTCGGGTTGATGTGAGCAATTATTTCGTTTGTGATTTTTATTGAAATCGATTGTAAGACGAAATTCAAACGCTACAGAGACTCCAGGGCAGCAAAAAAATGGGAGCAAATGTATACAGAACAATCGGGCAGATGGTGGGTATAAACAAACAGATGGTTACCTCTAGTCCTTTTGTCAGCCCACTGAATGCCGTTCTACCTCAGTGAAAACAATACTGCGGAGCTAAAATATGGTTTCTACAAAGTGACGTCACTTAAGAAAAAGTGAAACTCTTTTCCCCAAAGTCACAAAATAGCAGGTAAGTAGTAGAATGGCGACATTAACAAAGTATGATTCGGAAAACATGAAATTCGATGGAGAACAACATGGTGAAAGTCCGAAAGTAGTGATGTAAGCCTCTGTATCACGCACCTACGATCACGCATCACACACACACAGACACCCCCCCCCCCACACACACATACACCTTCTTAGTAAAGTATATACGTAAACAAGATTAAGGAAATTAGGAGGCCCATTTGACTGAATTGGTTCCCTGATGGTAAAATAAGTGAGTATACGACGGGAAATACTATTCTTGAAATAAAACTGTTTGAAATCCAGATTGTAACTATTATTAAAGTTAGTACTAAGCAATGCCTCCTCACATCTGAGTACGATTTTCAGGAGGCCTTAATATCCTATCACTGATGCTCTATTCAAGTTTCAATGTAGAAAGTTCATAGAACAGTGATAATCTTCAAGGTCAGGGTTTACGTCATATACTATGGAAATATTATTTCTACATTTAATAAATTCCGTTGAATTCACATAAAGCTAACATTACTCGACCAATCCCTAAAATTAATAAAGACACAACAACGTGACGCTGCTACAGTCTGCTTCTGTTCGGAAGTTTTTATCATTCACCATTCCTACTCAGACAAAGCCTTCAAAATTTTGCCAAATAGGTTATAGTGTTACAGTATTATAGACATATAATACATTTTAGTTTTCTATACTCGTCATACTGCCTCCAACCGTGAAAACATCACCTACTGCGGTTTCTAAAAACATGCGACTATCTAGATTTCCGGTATTGCAACTATGATCATACTATTGCCACCGTCCTTTCACTATAAAATCAAACAATAAAATATGTTTACCGTGCCTTTTCGTATTATTTCTTTATGCTGAACTTGAAAAAATCTATAATACATGCAGATGTTTTCAAAGTGACTAGTACAATTTTTCCCCCTTGCGCAGATTAATGACGGCTTTAAAGCGTTAACTGTTCTATTTTGGGTTTAGTTTTAGAACAATAGGTCTTCATAATACTCTAAATAAACTGTTTTTTGCAATTTAAATCTCAGTACTTAATGTTCAGTTGGTTAGTGGTGTTAAGTCTGTAGAAAATGTTAACAAATATATTCGGAAAGGGTTAGCAAGTATATTCCCTTATGTATTCAGTTAGTTAGGAATTATTTAATTATTGTTTAATCGGTGAATTCAAGATGATTACCTCAAGAAAATTTAATATCATTTCGTCAAATATTTCTGACTTCTTTGCACTTTTCCTATTTTTTAAAACACAACATTTACTCATTCTTCCATTCAACAATGTATTTTACTGAAGAATTCTAAGGGTTATTTAATTTCCTCCCTCGTCCTAACGCTATAGCAAGTGTTAATAATTGCTATAGACTACTATCTTCTTCGATAGAAAGAATGGTTTCCTTTGCAAGGAATCCAGATTTGTTTATTCTGACACGATGCTTACTTCGCTATCACTACACTTCCATCATAATGTCCGAAGTTAATGGTCAGAAGTTTCGTCGTCTCTTGAACTAACTTTGTCTAAGAACATTGTATCATTGCCGTGTCCATCACAGCGATTGCCTTATAAGACTTTGTCACAATCTTACTAGTTGACTTGGGTTTGCAAGGGTATGGCATTCTGAAACGTGGTGTAGTTTCAACGGAGGCTAATGGAGACTAAATGGAGCCGCCCTAAATTTCCAATCTGATGAATAGACTACGGATGACTGTTCATACCGAACGAATCCTCTGCCCCCCCCCCGAATCCAACCTTAAACCTTGGCTCCCCAACTCAGTCACGAGGAGGCTTGATATACTCCCATGGTATCAACTTGACCGTAAGGCCTAGACTGTACACAGGCAATCATCTTGATCTGTAGTCTGTAAACCAGTGATTTGTCACCCCTGCCAGAAGTAGAACATTATGAAGTCCCCGGTTCTCGGTACCATCAGAATACCCCTCGCCTAGTTTAGTTGAGCTATTGCTCACCCACGGTTGACTTTACTTAAGGTGGTACTCAGAATAAAGGTCTCAAGGTTAAAACTAAACTGAAAATGTTACTGTTTTGACTCGGCCGGACAGTAGGCCCCACATCTACTTAGGGGTTAGTGTTGACTTTACACTGGTGATTGACACGTTTTGACGAGTGTCGACGTCCTTTTTAAATAAAGTATTATTTTTCACGTGTATTGGAACAATATACAGTATTACACTGTATATTACAAAAATTAGATCTTATTTATATCTGTATATTGTGTTGTACGAGTTTTTAGTTCATAAAATGTTTTTTCAATCTTTCCTAATATAAATTGAATGTATTTTACAAATTGTGATTCAACAAGGTCAGATCTTTTTGAGCTATAACTTATTTTTTTTTAAATTAAAAACCATCTTTTTATTCTGTTATAGCAAAAATTGTTTTCTATAAAAAGGCAATGATTTTTTGCTGAAAAAATAAAAAATAAATAAAAAAATAATAAAACAAAAATATTCTAGAAACAATAAAACAGCCTTGGTAAAATATTTTACAATCTGTCAGGATTACCGGTGGACCTTCAGTCCTTCAACCCTATGTAGGGGCCTAACCCTCACATAGAGGATTTAAATCTAGGAAGGAAAAGCTGCAGTTGGCCGTTATCAACCGTCCACTAATGTTTGACAGCAGAAAAAATTTAATTGTTTATTGTTGACTATTATAATTATACGCAATTACCCTTGATATAAAAGTAGCGATCGACATACGGACTGAGATACATTATATGTAATATTAGAATAAGCATTATTAGGACTTCAGTTTTTGTCTTCGCCCCTTGTGCTGAGCTAGTGACTCGATCGTTACGTGTCTCGAAAGACTGCAGTTAATTGATATTCCCTTTAACAATAGATAGATGGTAGTCAAATTAAATAGATGATGAAACGGTCACACGACGCTAGATTAAAGGATGAAGCTTAGAAAACGATAGTCAGAAAGCGACTGGTGTCTATTTAAATTCCTTCCATTAGTTCACACTCTCTTTATATATATATATATATATATATATATATATATATATATAAAAGCTGATACGTATTCCTTCACGGATGAAACAATAAGATGAATAGTTATTATCCGGAGTACATCCGTTCATTCTGCAGTGCATAAAATCGCAGCTACGACGTTTATCTAGAATCTCATCTAGCATTGACGAGGTGAACCCTACAACTGTTGATTCGCACTTCAACTGTTTGGTGGGTTCACAATGCTCGTTGGTGAGATTCTAGGGAAACGTCGGAACAGCGATTTTATGCACTGCAGAATTAACGAATGTACTCTTGATAGTAACTATTCATCACACAAACACATACACACACACACACACACACACACACACACACACACACACACACACACACACACACACACACACACACACACACACACACACACACACATACACACACACACACACACACACACACACACCACACTCAATCACACTCACACACACACACACACACACACACACACACACACACACACACACACACACACACACACACACACACACACACACACACACACACACACACACACACACACACACACACACACATATATATATAACACGTATTCGTATTGCCGTCATTGTAATCTAGAAATTAAACAGTGAAGTTGTCAAGCTACTGAGATTGGTCGCAATAACCAAAACACCCTTCTTAACGCTTTTAACGAACGAGGGACAGGAAAAATGTGTTATTAGTTTGATGTTTCTCTCACAACGTGACAACAAGAGAAGGTTTTCCCCTATCTATGGCCCTTTACATTAGTCTCTTTGGTTGATATTAACGCTATTCATTCATCAAAGTAATTTAATTTATCCCCTCTCTGTATTAATTTCCCCTGATAGCAGTTTTATTCCCTCAGGAACTCTCGACTTTCTCTTCTACTACTGTCAAATCCTGATGAACAAACTATTTGTTTATTAACCTTGCCTTAGTAATATCTGCAATCTTATAATAATTCTACTTTACACTCTTTCAATTGAAAATATTATATAGTAGAAAAGCATCTTACCCCCCCCCCACACACAAAACACACACACGCGCGCGCGCGCTGGCACATGCACGCACACCCAGATTAGATATTGTAGTAAGTTATCTAAACGAGAATATTTTTTCATCAAGTACAATTCTCAACTGAGAAAAACGTATCACAGTAAAATCTAGGTCTTGTGGGAGTGAATATCCCCTCCTAGATATAGTAGGACCTGCATTTCTCAATTAAGTTATCAATATCTCATTTTGCGTTTTTTCTTTCTTATTGGAACAACGATCGGCTTTCCCACAACTTAAACTTCTTATTTTACGTCCTATTTTACCCTTATTTGGAATCGCCTACATATCTTTTTTTATTTATTAAAGACATTTTTTCTAGACGAGAAAAATGCAATGTTCTGTTCTGGATAACGTGTCTCATTTTCTCTCGAGACTTTACTCTGTTTGTCTCTTACATTTTCTTCATGCGTAATGATCTCGATTCCTCATCTTTGTCCCATAACGGAGACACCTCCACATCCTCGAAGTAGTCGTATCGAACCACCAGTGTCGAATGCCTTGTACGTTATTCGTATAGGAAGGCACCTAGTTCTCTTCCCCCAACACGGTTTATCTTCGTTAAAGACGCCCTTTATTTTTGGTCTTGAACCTTACCAAAAACTCATCTCAACTAGGAGTGAATTATGGTCTACTTTTATAACTCTATTCATTCGTTCAATTCCTTCTATTAGTTCATAGTCTCCTTATATATATATATCTTATTCAAATTTTTAATCGTTAATAAAACACATTTTATTCATCCACTCAAGTTGAAACAGATTTCCTTAAACTTGTAGTGGATGACAATTGATGTTATTACAATTTGTTTTAAAATGTAATGTTATGTGTAACATTATTTTCACGTAATGTTACATATTAAATATAGAATCAGAAAACAAAAGTGACAAAAAAGTATTAAAATGTAAAGTAGTATAAATAAAAATAAATAAATAATTTATAAATTATAAATTAAAGTCCATGGTTAAGCCTGATATCTGTGTTTAGAAACTAGAACTACTAATGTGCGCAGCACGAGTGCGCGGTAGTCAAGAAACCCGCGTGGTCACATCGTGTGGTTATCTTTCGTCTCCGATATGTAAAGTAAGATGGACCTTATTGAAGGCGAAGAGCAAGGAACGCCTTTTGTTTTCCATGTAGTATATTTTATTTAAAATTCACGTTTTTTGATAGAAGAAATGTTGCTGCCTTAAGACACACCGCTTGGGCGAGATTCCGAATACCGAGAGGACTTATACAACACGCAGAATGGCGAGATCAGTACCGGAACGATGTTTGCTACTACAGCTTGGTTAAAATACAGCTAATTCGTAACTTCAAAACGTAATGGGATAAAAAGGATAACATTTAACATTAACTTCAATCGTTTGCGTCAAGACAATGCCAGTTTTTCAGTTTAACGAGGGAAAGTGTAAATTCATTTGTGTGATGTAGTAAAATTTTAAAGTCGAAAAGACAAATGAAATGTATTATAAATATGAAAAGCAATTTCCAATGGATGTTAGTCACTCTGCCATAGATTTTTGTACGTATAAAGGTCTGTTAAGTTAATTCTGTAAACTTTGTAAAATGTGCAAGTAATGTAACATTTCAAGCGCAAAATTCATTTGTATTTCCATGTTTATTTGTTGAAGTAGAATTTGATTTATGTAACTCAATGTTTGTAACTCAACATTTGTTTAAAATTATTTATTTAACACATTATTCTAGTTTTCAATTAAACATTTGACATTGCAGGTCGACTAATTAATTGTGTAACAAATACTGCAATATTAAACATCATCATTAATTCCTTAAGAATTATTATCCAAAACTAATACGTTACAGTAATAATAGTGAACGATTTTAGTTTTATATGGGAGAAAATCATTTTACAAAAGGTGCAAGATGACTATAGTTATATCAGTTCATTTTGGTTAACTTGAGTGATAACTTATGATGTCATGAAACAGCTGACTTTATGTTATAGGTTATGTGGTAGAACAGCTGTTATAACTTATAGGTTATGTTAATTAATTAATTTGAATTGTAATTATTCAATAAGAAGTAACTAAAATAAAATTTTTCTTTGTTGACCTAAATAGAAGTTGACTTTGAAAAATATTTGTTTAAATAGTTGGTATTGGGACAAAAGTAGTGCCATCCACTTCAATGTTACGGATAGATGAGCAAACATATTTGACATTCTTTGGTTGTAGTTTATATTGTAAATTCCGATACACTACATTCCACATCTTTCTCTTGTAAAACAGTGTTAGTAGTTCTCGGAATTCATTACATGGGATTAACGTGTAGACCAGTGTTTTCCAACCTTTTTCAGCTGGCGACCCATCTCTCCTTATTGGAATATCGCAATAGTCCAACGGTCCCTGGTGGAGTAAAACACAGTATTTATATCGTATTCCTTCTTTATATAAAATTTACCATCCAATATTGTAAACACACACACACACACACACACACACAGGCGCGCAAGCACACACACAAATACTTACACACACACACACACATACACACACACACACACAGACACACACACACACACACACACACACACACACACACACACACACACACACACACACACACACACACACACACACACACACACACACACACACACACACACACACACACACATATATATATATATATATATAAAGAACTAAGTCAAAATTCAAATACAAGAATTATAATTGAATTTACAATTCAAAGCTTTTCGTTGGCTAACAGTACCAACATCATCCAAACTGATATTTATATCGTATTCCGTTTTTATATATAATTCACCATCAAATAATTAAAACAAACATACACAGGCGCGCACACACACACACACACACACACACACACAAATATATATATATATATATATATATATATATATATATATATAATATTTGTTGTCACGTGACATTGTTACCATTAAAATACAATTTGATTTGCTTTGATTTTTCTGATGTTTTAATTTTTGCGACCCATTTGGAACGCACTTGCAACCTACCGGTTGGGAACTGCTGCTATCGATCATTACAATATATAGACATCGCTTCCACTCTGTTAACTTGTTAGTTTCAGGTTAAATAGGTGTCATTCGTGACGGGGGCTTGATTCGGGACCCTCAAATAATCCACAGAACAAAAATGAGATTAGCACAACCTCACCCTACTAACATTGGAATGCGGAATTTCTTAGATGCACAACATTAACACTTCACACAAACTTGAAAGTTTTATTAATCAAACAACACCTCCGACACCTAACAAAAAGGTTCTAGAAACAGGCCCACGCACATACTAAGTCCACACTTATATCCTTCCTGGGAAGGTTCGACCCCATCCTCAACACACACAGACTGCCGCTGTCCCTACTGACGGTAAAATGCAAATAAAATGCACATAATAATATTAATTTACATCACAGTAATGATCCAGGTGATGCAGGGGCATATCCTCAGGGCTGCAGCTTAACCTCAACGGAAGTTCTAAGTTTGAATTGCATGCCATTTCAGGTTCGTGCGAGGGAGTGGAAGAAGAGTTGCATGTCGTTTTACCATAACCTCACTAACAAGAGGCCATGTACTTTGTGAAGTGTTACCACTCATTATCCCTTATCACGATAGGGTTACTAACAGCATAGGCATGTGAAATGGAGGCAGCTTAATAGGGGTAACTGTTACGAAGACTGGGCGGGTTTTAGGCCAAGCCCTGGGGCCTAATTGGCTAAAATGTTTGTTTAATACCTTAATATTTCCTGAAAGCCTTTCGATTGCCTCAGCTCCGTTGTGACGTCTCACAGCGGTGTGCAAACGTAGATTAGTTTGAGGTTCTTTTTTCTAAAAAACCCCAGTTTAAGTGCTTCTAGCCTTTGGTTACACGTACAATTGGAATTACAGTATTGGTTAAACCATCTTTATTATATCGGGTGGGACCTCTTTTCACCCCGGTCGAGGGCAGGTCTACTTCAAATAAATAGACCTGTCCCCTCGATCTATATATTTCTCTCATTTTTGGACTAGCGTTTCGTAATGACTTCATTATACTTCTTTTTATACTTATTTATAATGTGAACCACGTAACAGTGCACTTGACCTTGAAAGATCGCACAAGATTTCTTGTGTACTACTTCTGAAACAAGTTACATGATAAGAATGGTCTACACATCAACAGCTTCTGTCTACGATTTGTCTACACATATTTCAATTTTTCAATTTATCATCGAATTTATCTAATATCGACCGTCTTATGCAAATCAGTGTTTTGATAGTCTTTATCAGGTTTGCAGGAAAGTATTCATACTGGGCCTCTACGTTTTATCTCTCCTATTGCGATCTTGGTTATGCACATGGTTACTTGGTCCTCACTACACTCTTCTTGTTAAAAGAGGTGTAACTTTTAATCACCTCTTTATGTCTCTGATAAAGATTATGACCCCTACAGGCTTCTACGCACAGGATACAAGTGATATCTTTACTAGGTGTCTTTATCTTCGTAATGTATCTCTCCTTTATTCATATATCTTCCAATACTTTGTAGTTGATCTCTCCCTTTCTTTCTCTTACTGTGATTCAAGTACATTATATTAATAATTATTAATTCTCTGAAGATTAATAACGGATATTTTAAGGATGTACATGCGATTTTTAAATCCTTCTTAGTTAGTACACACTCTTCTGGGTATATGTCTTGTTCTAATCGTTAATAAAATGCTTCTTTATCACTCATGTACTAATACATGTTTCTTAAACTGGTAGTGGATGACCCTTCATGGTTTTTACAATTATAATTCGTCAATTAAATTAAAGGAATTAATCTTAGTTTTTTACGAGAGAAAAACTTTTCACAAAAGGGGCAAGGTATGCAGTATAGTATTTAATTCCATTTGGCTTCAAGTAAGGGATAACATATTATCTACGAAATTTATTATTATAATTTCATAAAAAAGATAATTTTATGTTATAGGTTATGTAAAAGAACAGCTATTTCAAAGCACAGTTTATGTATTTTTATGTATACATTAGTTGTAGTTATTTAATAAAAGGTAACTCAAATGGATTTTTATGTTGTCGATACAAGTAGGAATTGAATCTAATTTTTCTTTTAATATTCATGTGCCAGGCTTCTCGATTTTAATATAGGTTAACGTTTTTGCAAAGAGTGGCCTCTCTGTGACAGATGTGTTGATAGGTATAATTAACAGTAATTATTCTATAAGGATTATAGTCTGTGTACAACATCCGTTCGTGCAAAGCGTAATTAGGTTTACAATTCAACTCTTCTAAGTAGAAAAAATACTGGATTAACACTTATTGACTATTTAGTATTTTCTTAGGTTGAAAATTTAAATTCTACAGTTTTGTAACGAATTTGAAGTTATTATTAATTTCTTAGCAAGGAATTCCAATATTAATTTAAAAATAGTTTCCAAATGAAACCAGGTTCTATAAACTATAGGAATATCTCATAAATGCAACTTCCAAAGAGAGACTATACGAATTAGCTGCAACTTGTGTTCATGAGATGGTCGTTGTAACAGAGAGTGAAGCTTATAACGAGCCTTCAGAGAACTTTCGTAGGCTGATTACGTTTTGGTAAATTGTCTTTTACGAATATAAAAGTTTTAAGTTTGCCTTTAAGAGTTTCCTATCTCTAGCTCTCTTAAACAACGGCTTCTTTGTACTTTTACTATAAATAATTACCACTGCTCTATTTGAGTTTGTAATGAATTTAAACTAAGAAAATATTTATTTAAACCATTTTGTCAATTTGTGTCGTTTTTTAATTCCTGCTTCTATTTCACACTATGCCTATAAATATCTTGTAGATACTTTCAATCGTTAATAAAATACTTTTTAGTCACGTACTCAAGTTCAAATATATTCTTTATAAACTTATATTGGGTGACACTTGATTTTAATTCATTTTGTCAAATATAAACTCAGTAATTAGATTCAAATAATTATTTTGAATTTTATATAGGAGACAAACGTTTTACAAAAGGGGCAAGGACTGTAATGTAGTTATTTCGTCCCATTTCGCTTAAAATAAGTTATAACATATGATTTCAAAAAATAGCTCATATATAGTTATGTGTTATGTGGGAGAAAAGCTGTTTTACGCAGAAGTCATGTTACTTTATTGACATTCCTTGCAATTACATAATAAAATTTTACTAAATAAAATATTTCTTTGTTGATCTAAGTAGGAATTGTCTTTAATTTTAAAACATTTATTCGTTTTGGGTTCAAGTGAAGTAAAATGATAATTATTTAAGAAATGATTTCTTCTGGGTATGAATTGGATGCTAACCCCCCCCCTCCCCCAACCACTGTCAAAGCCCACTAAATGTTGGAACTTTTGGTTGATCTAATGACAAGTCCAAATTAACCATTGACAAAGTGGTTGCCTAAAATAGTCTGTAAGGAAAACATTTTTAATATGATTTTTGCTATTAACTTGACTTCATGTTCAGCAAATGTTGTAGGAAGACTATTTTTATTAATTTTATAAAACTAATAATGTCTTTTAATAAAGAGATTTTACAAGGATGCTAGAAATGGTATGATGGTTAAATAATTATCTTATAAAAGTTAATAATATCTTTTAATAATTTAGATGCTGTAATATTTTAACAGGAAGTTTAAGTGGTTAGATATGGGCGGCTGGATTTGTTTCAGGGGAAACGTAGGAGGATTGCTGTTATATTTTACATATTGAATATGCATTTGCTTTGTGTATTTTAAACGACAAATGTTTATTGTATTCAATTATGTGTGTATTTTATATATATTTTCTTTACGTACGTATTACATAACTATTTATACAGCAAAGATTCTTAAACCAATATATATATTCTAAACATACATACCAGGTAAATATAAAGGTAAACAATATAACATGAATGGAACCATACGAGTTGTTACAGTTCAACTTTGGAACACAGTTGGTGCTTCAAATGTAACATACACCGAGGCTAGCATTTTTCTGTAAGATTATATAAAAATTAAATTAATTTATGAAATATGGAATGTCAATGTAGATTAACTTAATATGTATTTAAGCTTGGTATTGCTACGGGTGATGGCCTAAAAGGCCAGGATTATAATAATGTTCACATGAATAACAAATATAATTCATTTTGCTCAACTAATATTGATTAACGAGGTATAGTTATTTACAATGACATTTTATTCAGAGCTGAAAATAGGACTTCATATCGGAGGGTTAGTAACACTGTCTAAAAGCAAAAACAATGTTTTCATTTTACTTTAGATTTTTTAAGGTAAACCTAAATATATACATATGTACCTAAAAATACAAACACATATACCTAAAAATACACATGTATTCCTGAATATAAAACATAAATTACTGAATAAACAATACATATAATTAAAATATATAATTCAGTACATTCTTAAATACAGACACATATAGGTCTGTATATTTAGGAATATATTATATGTAGGACAAACAAAAAGGAATTAAAAGAAATATAAAAAGAACATTTAAACGCCTATATTAAACCAAACTAAAGCAAATCAAATTTGGCTACTCATATATAAATAAAGGACACAGATTTACTGAAATTGAAAATATGAAAATAATAAAAGAGTTATACAAAAAGGGCTAAAGTTAAAGATATGTGAAACATTAGAAATTCATAAACATAATGCTAAAGACAGATTAATTGTTGAACAGATTCAAGTGATATCAAGGCGCCAGACCATTAATGTTAATTTATGTTAAAAATTACATAAAGTGCAGTACTTATAAACATATGGTTGTTGGTAGTACACATGATTTAATTTTTGTAAAATTATTTGGTTACATAACTTTTTATCCTGAAGATGCCGGTACTGTTTTATCGGCGAAAATCTTTGAACAATATATGTATTAAAACTAGTCTTTTTTTTGAAGTATATTTAATTTATGAACTATAATAAAAGAAAACATATACCCATATTTATTATTTATTATATATATATATAATATTAATATATTTTGTGTAATGTAGTTAACAAATTAAAAATATTTCAGAAACAAGAATACATTTAATGAATATATTTATTCAAAGCCTTTCGCCGATAAAACAGTATCAGCATCTCCAGGAAAATAATTATCTAATAAAATATTTTTACAAAATTAAATCATATGTGATACAAACTACCATATGTTTATAAGTATTGCACTTTATGTAATTTTTTCTATAACATCAATGACCTTATAAATAGTTTGTGCCTTGAGCTCACTTGAGTTTGTTCATCAATTAATTTGTCTTTAACTTTATACTTATAAATTTCCAATGTTTCAAATATATTCATTTTTAATCCTTTATTTAATTCTTTTATTAATTTCATATTTTCTATTTCCGGAAATTCGTATTCATTATTAATACAATGCGTAGCTAAATTTGATTTGTTATGTTTGGTTTGATATAAGCGCTTAAATGTTCTTTGTATCTTTCTTTTAATTTCTTTTTTGTTTGTCCTACACATAATTTATTACAAGTTTGACATTTTATATTATATACTCCATTTTTGTCGTGCATATTATTTTGATTTTTGTTATTGTTTATTAAATTTTTAATTTTATTATCAGTTTTATATGTAATTTGTAAATTTGTTTCTTTAAATAATCTTGTAATTTTATTTATTTCGTTACTAGTGAATGTAAAAGTTGTCCAAATATGTTCTCTCTTATTAGGTACAAAGTTATTTTCGAGTTTCTGTTTTCTTATTATATTGTTATTCAATTTATCTATAGTTTTTGTTTTATATCCATTTTCTAAACCAATTTGATATATTATATTTTTCTCTTTTATTTGATCTTTTAAGTTCATTGATATTTTGTGCATACTATGTAGTGAATTATAAAGCGCTGCCATTTTTTGGTTGTATAGATGATTTGAATAATTAGGTATTATTTGATGTGTCTGCGTTGGTTTTCTATATACAGTAAACACCCGATTATCCGTGAAATAGGGTGGCCCGGCAACGCCGGATAACGAATTCCCCGGATAATCCGCAATGAACAAAGAATACGCAAAACGATCTATAATCGAATATTATACCATAAGTTACACAAATAATGACCCCAGTTAATGCAATTCACAAATAATCTTCAAAGGACAAAATAAATACAGAAAATAATTTAAAATGTCGATGTATTTGACGGATTATAACATGTACATTTATATGTCTAACTATTTACAATACGTACATAAGTATATGTCAAAAGTAAGTATGTATGTACATATGTAATTTCCTTTACACATAATACTTTCACTATTTAACAAAAAAATCTGTCACTTTCGTCTGTTTTTTTGTGAGCATTGATTTAGCTTTAATATACGATCTAAGTTTCTTGAGAACCATTTTGTCGCACAGTGTCTACTTGTGTCACGTGTGTCACAACGCCATAAAGATCGATAATGTATATGACAGACATAGATAATGCATATGTCACGTCCTAGGCTAATCCGAGATTAGCCGACATTTGTTTACAATCTTATGATGCACATAGGTTTTCGGACGTCCAAGCATTTTGTCATTGTCTCTTATATACAGTAGTCTGCTCGCCCCTTTTATTTCGCTGGCCCGCGTCGGGATGCTTCCCTTTCAATGTAAAAATTAGTACGTACATATTTACATATCTTTTCCCTTCATCTTAATCCATCATGATTCAAATTCATGAGTAAATTTTATATTTTCGTGTATATTATTTATACATTTTAATATTCTGTCAATGTTTAAACCATTATTATTTGATATGTATAATCCATCATCTATATATCTAAACCAATATCCATTTTGGTCATATGTTTTAATAATCTTATCTATTTCAATGTCTATATTTTGTAGAAATATTTCTGTTAATATTCTGGACATTGGAGAGCCCATCGTTAATCCATACTTTTGTTTATAAATTTTATTATTATATAAAAAATAATTTTGATTTAATATGATTTTTAATGTATTTATTATTTCTTGAACCCCAAACAGGATTCAAATGAGAGTACAAACTCGATTTTCAGTGCAGATACAATACGAAAGGGAGAGGGAAGAGTGTATATTCTAACTGTATATGGAAGTAAAGAGAGAGAGAGAGAGAGAGAGAGAGAGAGAGAGAGAGAGAGAGAGAGAGGGAGAGGGAGAGAGAGAAAGGGAAAAGAGGGTATATTATACATGTTTAGAGAGTCAGAGTGTGAGAGAGAGAGAAAAGAGAGAGGGAAAGTGAGAGGAAGGGTGTATTCTACATGTTTAGTGATCTAGAGAGAGATATATAGAGAGATTGAGAGGAGGTTATATTCTACATGTAGAGTAAGATAAAGAGAGAAAGAGAGAGACAGGAGGAGGAAGATGAGGAGGATTTATATTCTACAGCGAGTTAAAGAGATAGAGGGGGAAATTATGTTCTACATTGTTAGAGAGGTAGAGAGAGAGAGAGGAGGAGGAGGGTATATTATAGTGAGGTAAAGAGAGAGAGAGAGAGAGGAAGGGAGCGAGAGATAGATAGAGAGAAAGAGAGAGAGAGAGGGGGGAGGGGTTATGTTATACATTGTTAGCGAGGTAAAAGTTCCCGTCTTTGCAGAGGAAAAATTAAAACAAATAACATAGGTATTTATCCTTTTATGTTATCTCGTTTTTAAACACTTATTTCCTTTTATCTATTTATTCAAAATTCTATCTTAAAAATGCTATTATATAATGTATTGCTTATGGTTATAACTGTCGCAGATGTTTTCTCTCACGCTCACAACAGGGTTGATATTGTATGTCCAAAGAGCCTATACTGAAATGTAAATACATTGTTGTGTAAAATTACAAGCTCAGAGTTTCGGGGATGTTTGGACAACGTTTATTACATCCATGTCGTTTACTATTATGTTCAGAAACACCAAAGCAGAGACATACTTATTAAATTCGGACTCTAACTGAAATTGCGAAAGTATTTATTGTTTAGTTCTTATACAATCGTTTCAGCAATTGAATGAATGATATTATTTTGGGCACATGCACAGTAGAAATAGCTACAAATAAAACTGGCAACTGATTTACAAATAAATTTAAAATAATGAATTACCTTTCGAAATGAGTGTAGTAGTTGCGTCACTAAAGCCGTCACTGCCAGCAAAGCGCATTAGCGACGGAAGATGAAAAGGACGTCAAACGTTGATAAACTTAATTAAAGCAAGTTAATTATAACCCATAACAATATTTTCATAAATGTGTGAAAGCTTTTATACTAAACATTGGCACCTGTTATTTCTACCATCATATAATTTGCAATATACTTTTGTTGTAGAATGAATGCTTTATCTCGTTAGCTTATTACAATTATCACAAAATTATACTCCTACGACCTTTCAGTATGTCAGAAGTTCCTCCTAATGTATACGGCTTCACTCACCTTTATGTAACCCTCCTCTATAGTGAAGCAATCCTTCGAATTAGGAATTACCCTTCCCTCCTATTTATTTGGAAAGCTTTATGTTCCTAACCATAATTTTAATCTTCTCTACCTCTACCCGATGTTGGCACACCTGTATATATATAGTGGCAAACCTGTAGGTCTATGCACATAGTGGCAAATATCTATGTATACTATAACGTAACACAATTTATGTCTACGCGGTAATATTAACGTATCATGAGTCTGGGCAAAACAAAGTTGTTTGTGGAGGAGTTCAAAAGAGCAAATAGCAAAAGTTTGAATTGGGAATCCGTAGTTTGCTTGAAATTTATAAAAAGTAATAAAAATCGGACGTAATTATTACGCATTTTCACACTCTTTTCTAAAATAAGAGTTGCGAAAGAGTTGCGAAGGGAGCAATCTTTTGCAAGGTGAACAGCATAATTTAAGGTGTCTTAATGTAAACAGCGAGCAGGAAGTCAATTAAGCCGAGGTGAGAAGCATAGATACAGAATAGTACAAGAAATAGAGTACTCGCTGGTACACACAATACCTCACAATAAAATGTTTATTACCATATTACGTTTTCAGTAACCATGTTGCCCTCAGTAGAGGAAAGTCTATACTGTGAGTTCGGCTTGATGAGGTCTACATGGTTGCCGAACACGTTATGGGGACAGGATTTGTATGGTAAGGAATCGTACACCAGTTTGTATTTCACTTATCTTCAATCTCACTAGATGAGCTCTAGCGCATAATATAAAGATGTAAAACTGCGTGTTTCTTTACTATTCCAAGTTGGTTCAGTTACACTAGGAAACTTAATGGACATGAAGAATGCATACGCGGTCTTGTTGAAGAAGCATTTGTGTGTAAACATATAAAATTAATAATAAGCTTTTAATAAAAACAAAGAAAATATCATCTAAGTCAATAATGCACACACACACACACACACACACACACACACACACACACACACACACACACACACACACACACACACACACACACACACACACACACACACACACACACACACACACACACACACACACACACACACACACACACACACACACACACACACACACACACACACACACACACATACAAACACACATACATACACATACAAATACATACACACATACATACAAACATATATTTATATATATATATATATATATATATATATATACATACAAACATATATATATATATATATCCCTCTCCTCACATAATGCGGAACTAAACTAACAATGTCTCGTTTCTGATGTTTTTCAACAACACGTATCCAGATTCCAACAATAACATCTGATTCGCCTTGTGGGTCCATTTATCGGTAAGTCATTCATGATTTCAATAATAATTAGTAAAATTAACATGTTCTGAATGAATATAAATCCAAAATGTTTGTCATTTAGAAGGTAGGATGGGTTTTGGGCGCCAAACAATTTAACGGACTCTTATTGTGACACTGTTTACGTTGACCTTGGGTGACGTTGAACATGACCTTTAGCATTTTAGTTAAATATTCTGAACGTTTTACACTGTAAAACGTAAAATATATTTAATAATCAGAAACGTAAACAGTGAACACTTGAAAACATATTATTACCTTTAGAAGGTTGATAGTTATAAACGGATTAAAGGTTTAAGGTACGTAAACATTCTAACGAGAGTGTGTTTGTTTATTTGCCGAAAACAACATAAGTCGTTTCCATGGCAACCAGATTACTCGCGAATTATTAAGGCGCAACATTTAGTTGCGATGACGCTGCAATAATTTCCGTCCCATGGTTACGTTAGTTGTTAAAATTTGCATGTTTTGTTTGGACACTACAGACGAGACGCTGAGCCACTTAGTGTGACCGAGAATAGGATCTAGTGCCTCTGTAACATAGAAAATATTCTAAATCCATTGGTTAATCAGTTCTCCAATAGGACTATTTTATATCGCCATGGTTCTTTATTCAAACACACTCAACAGTTTAAGCCTATCTTGTACAAATTGCAATTGGTAATTGCATACGTTTTAATTAATTTAAGCAATAACAAATACTTATTTAAAACCTATAGTGGATGACAATTGATTTTACTAAAGTTTTTAAAATATTTATTCCATAATTAAACTATAAAAGTAGTTGGATTAAGCTGAATTCGAACTCAGAATTTTAATGTTCGAAGTTTACCGCGCCTTGGCACTACGCCAACTTTCCAATTCCCAAAAAATATATTTTTCAAAGATGTATATGCGTTTTCTCCTCATCTGGTTGTCGTCGAAGCCTCCATTGTGCAACCTTTAACTGTTACCATGAGTACCACACAATATCATAAATAGTGCTTTAGGGTAAATAAAAAAAGAATTTCTTTGTTACCCTCAGTAGCAATTTACTTGAAAACTATTTCTTATAGTACTTCTTGAAAAAGGTTAAGGTAAAAGATTGTTATTAAATAGTTTTGATCAGTTAATAAATATATTTCTTTTTTTAAATTTCGATAAATCTCAATATAATGATAATAATAAGGAATTTACTTGAACATTATTTCTTATATTACTACTTGGAAATTGTTAAGGGCAGAGATTATTAATAAATAGGTTTGATCAGTTGATAAATATATTACTTTTATAAAATTTTAATTTCTAAATACAAATAATTCAATATAACAATAATATAAGACTATTTATTTTAATTCACATTTTTCAAATGAAAACATTCTTAAGAGCGTCTGATAACAAATGTGTAGATAATATCTCATTACGCAAAATTAAATGTTTTTCTCAAATAAAATGTCTCCTTCGTTCAGCGTCCGATTTAACCAGTACCAGTGCAAGACGATAGGACACTACCACGCCATCACTCTACGTCACAGATCTTACGTACACACTGATATGATAAAACAAAATGCAAATACATTTAAGGTCTTACATACATCTCAGTACTTGTAACCTCTTGATGATGCTAAATATGTTAGCGAAATGTACGTAAAGGTTGTGTACAAACTTGTAGCAAGGATTTATAATTGTTTATTGATTGTAACTCATTACTCTCATCGTATTTGCTTTTGTAAGCGTAGCCTATGTATTGAGTAGAAACGCCACTGCCTGACCGCAGTCTGTCTTCAGTTCTATTAGTGATGCAATCCAACCCTCTCTGGTGACTTTCCCCATCAATAACTGCTAGCGCGTTCAATAACCTTCCTCCCTCTTGACGTAATAATTATCACTCTCTCAATGTCTCTACCAACATCAGTCTCAGCTCGAAAGTCTATCTATTTATTCTTTCGTCAATTCGTGTTGTACAAAAAACTACTTTAAAAAAGTAACATTCCTTAAGTAAATTTATTCCAGACTAAACAAATCATTGGCAGGTAAACAAATTGAGACGGTCATTGTATCTTTAATCAGTCTAAAACATTTTGGCAGTAAAATGTCTGGGTAGAGTTTGAAAGGGAGCCAAAGCTCAGCTCCTTCGTTAAAGTAAAAGATCATCCCTTATCTTATAATGTACAAGCCTTTCCACGAAAATCCGCCTATGGAACGTAGTTTATAATTACGGTAATAAAAGGTTTATATCTGCTACGACTTCTCCGACGTCACCGCTGTATTTAAAATGTCAAGATGAAGTAAAAGTGATGATATTAAATATAGTGAAGTGAAGAGAGTGAGTAACAGTTAAGCTGGAAGAAATCGAATAAAATATTTAGTTTTGGAGTTGACGTTAAAGTGTAAATAAAATTCTCTTATAAATACGGCAATAACTTACAAGGATTAACTATAATAATACATACTTAGTGAAGTATATTATTTACTATGTAGATTAAATTAGGTAGAGCTTAGCTAGAGAGAATATTAAATAGTCTACTCAAAATATCACTACACACTTGTTTATCAGTACGCACAGAGTAACATGTCGCCTTCATCAGTGATCGCCTAACATGGTCCCTCAGGTTAAAACGACATGGCCGTCGAAACTACTCTGTGTGTATTAATAAACTAGTGTGTTGTGATATCTTGAGTTAACTGTTAATATTTACGGGTGTATTGTGAGGATAATGCACTGGAAGAAACTATGGAAATTATTTGGGATAAATTTACATTTTTACAAAATCCGTTATGAATTCTACAACCATAGAGACTCTTTTGTAGGGGACGTTTTGTACACTCTAATCGAATAGAACGTTTTGTAAATGGCTCATTAATAAAAATTAGGTCAGGTTCAACATTCGTAATGATTGGTGTTTGCGATTACCCCTTGTTTGAAAGAATCACATGAGGTTTGGTCGTTATAATTAATAATTATGTTGTTTGTTAATGATATTAATAAACGAGAACCTGGAAGCAAACTCCTTACGCCTTGCTCACGCTGATGACTTCTTTATAATGGAATAAGTTTTCTTACAAGGTTGGAAGGTTTGTTATGGACACGGACCAGACTAAATCGAGTTCCATGGAGATTACCAAGGACTGATTCAGGCCTAATGCCTTTGCCACAATCTGAATCGCATTTTATCTGAATCCCTTCTCTATTCATACCCTCAAGGAATTGCTTTTGAGGTTTAGCATGAACACATATTACTATTGCGTTTAGGAGAATACATCACCTTAAAGCATTTATCAGCCATGTATTCAAATCCAGGACATCCATTTTGCGATTTATGCATCGATAGTACAGATTCGATGCTACAGCCAACGATTTATAAATCTAATACTTCTTTAATTTTGTTTTATTTTAAGTTTTTAAGTTGTTAAAGAGTTCTATTACTTTGTTGCTAGGATCATGACCTACTGCTGGACAGATTCTTAGCTACGACAGAAATTTGAACAGTAAAAATACAATTTAAATGATTGCAATAAAGGCGAGAATCATCCCTACCTTCTCTCGTGCACTTGTGCTTTCCTTTACAAATGATTGAAGAGTGTTGCCATGCTTCACTTTCGCCGCTTATTTTATTCACCTGCGAGTAGTTTTCCATTACAAGTAAATTATACTGGCTTGTCATGTTCCTCTTTCTCCTCTCCTGTATATTAGTAGAGATTACAAATAGATTAAACAGGATTGCTATGCTTCTTTTTCGCCTTTCCTGTATACTGGTTGAGATTACAAATAGATTTTACAGGGTTGTCATGTTTCTCTTCCTCCTCTCCTGTATATTAGTAGAGATTACAAATAGATTAAACAGGATTGCTATGCTTCTTTTTCGCCTTTCCTGTATACTGGTTGAGATTACAAATAGATTTTACAGGGTTGTCATGTTTCTCTTTCTCCTCTCCTGTATATTAGTAGAGATTACAAATAGATTAAACAGGATTGCTATGCTTCTTTTTCGCCTTTCCTGTATACTGGTTGAGATTACAAATAGATTAAACAAGGTTGCAATGATTCTCTTTCTCCTCACCTGTATATTGGTTGAGATTACAAATATATTAAACAGGGTTGCCACGCTTCCCTTATTCCTCTCCTGTAATTGTTTGAGATTACAAATAGATTAAACAGGTTTGCCATGCTTCTCTTTTACCGCTTTCTTAGTCACCTGTAAGTAGGTTTCCATTACAAGTAGATTATACAGGATTGTCATGTATCCCTTTCTCCTCACCTGTATATTCGTTGATATTACAAATATATTATCCAGGGTTACAATTCTTCTCTTTCTCCGCGTATTTTAGTCACCTGTAAGTCGGTTTCCGTTACAAGTAGATTTTACAGGATTGTCATGTTTCTCTCTCACCTCTCCTGCATATTGTTTGAGATTACAAGTAGATTAAACAGGATTGTCATATTTCCTTTTCTCCTCTCCTGTATATTGGTTGATATTGACAATAGATTAAACAGGGTTGCCATACTTCTCTTTCTCCGCCCTTTTTAGTCACCTGCAAGTCGGTTTCCATTACAAATAGATTTTACATGGTTGTCGTGCTCTTTTTTCTACCCTCTTGTACATTATTTGAGATTACAAGTAGAGAAACCGGGTTGCCATGCTTCTCTTTCTCGGTTTATTTTAGTCACCCGTAATTCGTTTTCCATTAGATATAGATTAAACAGGGTTGTCGTATTTCTCTTCCTCCTTTTCAGTATATTGGTTGAGATTACAAAGAGATTAAACAGGATTGTCATGTTCCTTTTTCTCCTATCCTGTACATTGGTTGAGATTTTAAGTAGAAAAAACAGGTTTGTCATGCTTCATTTTCTTTGTTCGTTAGTCAAGATTACAAATAGATTAAACAGGGTTGCCATGCTTTTCTTACTCCCCTAATTTTTGTCATCTGTATGTTGGTTTCGATTAGAGGTAGATTAAGCAGGGTCGCAATGTTTCTCCTTTCCTATCCTGTACATTGGTCGAGATTACAAATAGAATAAACAGGTTTGCCATGATTCTAACATTGTCAAACCTATAGGAATAATGTATGGTAGAAGTGTAGAATATGTAAAACTTACTCAGATATGACCTGAGTATGCAGCTCTACCCTGCCTTCTCTAAACTCACTTAATAGTTTAAACGGAAAAATTATTTAAAGACAAACTATAAATTACTCTTTGAGTCTTATCTCTGTTGCCTTAACAGAACTAATTTTTTATTGGAAAAACAGTTCAATCGCACAGACTCACCAACATTTACTTTTTTAAAGGTAAAACGTAATGAAATATAACATTACGTTATTTGATAAAATAATACGATAACTTGAAGTGTTAGACTGCGCAGGGACCAGATGTACCTTGAAGAGAGCTTTTTCTTCTACTCCATCCAATCTCTCATTCCCAGGAGATGTTTTTATCACTGCTAAATCTTTGATTTCTTTTTATTTTCCTCTACCCTATTCGTCACGTGATCCTATTCTAAATCTTGTTTAATTTGATTAAATAAGTTTTTAATTTTGACTTTAAAACATAAAAAATATTGCTCGATTAAATTACAATAAAGATGTGATTTCAAGCCACAACTTAATTACAGTTAAGTTCTCATAAAAGTCTATATAAAGTAATATTTTATAGTACTTTGCGTAGTCACAGCCATCTTGTTAATTCAATTTTTACTATAAAAATGGTGTCTACCAAACAAATGTAAATTTAAAACCAGTAATTAATTAACGATGTAAAAGGAAGAAAGACAAGTAGAATTTCTACAGCTGTCGAAAAGCTATATTGGCGTAAAAAGAATATAAAATAATTATATTAAGAGATGAAAGCAGTCGTAACTAATAATGGATAAAAAACAACAGAAAAAAATAAAAAAAGAAATATGTAGAAGATAGGGAACAAAATAAAAAAGAAAAACAAGACGGGTTAAGGAAATATATTAAAACAGAGGGACAGAGAAACATAAACAAGCTGGAAAAAGTGAGAAGAATTAATTAACGAGTCAGGTCTAATATAACATATAAGAGATGAACAACAGGTACTTGATGAGAAATGTATTGTACAATAGAAGAGGAAAAAAACAGAAATAATATGATAATGAGGAAGACAACGAAAAGAAAAGGGGGAAAATATGAAGAGATTTAGAAAGTTGAAACAAACAGAAGTCGGTAAAATATTTTAAAAAAACCGTCATGGAAAAATAAAAACAATAAAATAACTAAATCTGTCTGAAGGCAATATTAGGATATTGAGGGAATGAAGGAAATATAAAGAATAGCAAATTGTAGAGCAGGAGGAAAATTAAAATGGAAGTTTAGGAAAGAGAAAGAAAGAAGAGCAAAAGAACAGAAATAATAGTTTTAAAAAGTTTCTGTGTCGCTGTTAACAGAGTTTTACCATGTGAAGGTGTGTCCATGACACCAATAGTGATTGCTCATTTAGAACATTCGGTGCATCCGCTGACTAGTGAGCAAAGTCATCTCAAACACGGTCGTATTCCCATGACTCCAGCATAAAGGAATCCAAAAGCCTTAACGTATGGGCTATAATAGTGACGTCTTGGCCCTGGGAGATGCGATTGATCCTCCTAGAACTTTCGATGACTAGTGAGCAAGGTCATCTCAAACACGGACGTAATCCCATGACTCCAGCATAAAGGAATCCAAAAGCCTTAACGTATGGGCTATAATAGTGACGTCTTGGCCCTAGGAGAAGCTATTGATTCTCCTAGAACTTTCGGTGACTAGTGAGCAAGGTCATGTCAAACACGGACGTATTCCCATGACTCCAGCATAAAGGAATCCAAAAGCCTTAACGTATGGGCTATAATAGTGACGTCTTGGCCCTGGGAGAATCTATTGATTCTCCTAGAACTTTCGGTGACTAGTGAGCAAGGTCATGTCAAACACGGACGTATTCCCATGACTCAAGCATAAAGGAATCCAAAAGCCTTAACGTATGGGCTATAATAGTGACGTCTTGGCCCTGGGAGAAGCTATTGATTCTCCTAGAACTTTCGGTGACTAGTGAGCAAGGTAATGTCAAACACGGTCGTATTCCCATGACTCAAGCATAAAGGAATCCAAAAGCCTTAACGTATGGGCTATAATAGTGACGTCTTGGCCCTGAGAGAAGCTATTGATTCTCCTAGATCTTTCGGTGACTAGTGAGCAAGGTCATGTCAAACACGGACATATTCCCATGACTCAAGCATAAAGGAATCCAAAAGCCTTAACGTATGGGCTATAATAGTGACGTCTTGGCCCTGGGAGAAGCTATTGATTCTCCTAGAACTTTCGGTGACTAGTGAGCAAGGTCATGTCAAACACGGTCGTATTCCCATGACTCAAGCATAAAGGAATCCAAAAGCCTTAACGTATGGGCTATAATAGTGACGTCTTGGCCCTGAGAGAAGCTATTGATTCTCCTAGATCTTTCGGTGACTAGTGAGCAAGGTCATGTCAAACACGGACATATTCCCATGACTCAAGCATAAAGGAATTCAAAAGCCTTAACGTATGGGCTACAATAGTGACGACTTGTCCCTGGGAGAGGCGATTGCTCCTCCTAGAACTTTCGGTGACTAGTGAGCAAGGTCATGTCAAACACGGACGTATTCCCAAGACTCCTGCATAAAAGAATCCAAAAGCCTTAACGTATGGGCTATAATAGTGAAGTCTTGTCCCTGGGAGAGGCGATTGATCCTCCTAGAACTTTCGATGACTAATGAGCAAGGTCATCTCAAACACGGACGTAATCCCATGACTCCAGCATAAAGTAATCCAAAAGCCTTAACGTATGGGCTATAATAGTGACGTCTTGGCCCTGGGAGATGCGATTGATCCTCCTAGAACTTTCGATGACTAGTGAGCAAGGTCATCTCAAACACGGACGTAATCCCATGACTCCAGCATAAAGGAATCCAAAAGCCTTAACGTATGGGCTATAATAGTGACGTCTTGGCCCTAGGAGAAGCTATTGATTCTCCTAGAACTTTCGGTGACTAGTGAGCAAGGTCATGTCAAACACGGACGTATTCCCATGACTCCAGCATAAAGGAATCCAAAAGCCTTAACGTATGGGCTATAATAGTGACGTCTTGGCCCTGGGAGAAGCTATTGATTCTCCTAGAACTTTCGGTGACTAGTGAGCAAGGTCATGTCAAACACGGACGTATTCCCATGACTCAAGCATAAAGGAATCCAAAAGCCTTAACGTATGGGCTATAATAGTGACGTTTTGGCCCTGGGAGAAGCTATTGATTCTCCTAGAACTTTCGGTGACTAGTGAGCAAGGTAATGTCAAACACGGTCGTATTCCCATGACTCAAGCATAAAGGAATCCAAAAGCCTTAACGTATGGGCTATAATAGTGACGTCTTGGCCCTGAGAGAAGCTATTGATTCTCCTAGATCTTTCGGTGACTAGTGAGCAAGGTCATGTCAAACACGGACATATTCCCATGACTCAAGCATAAAGGAATCCAAAAGCCTTAACGTATGGGCTATAATAGTGACGTCTTGGCCCTGGGAGAAGCTATTGATTCTCCTAGAACTTTCGGTGACTAGTGAGCAAGGTCATGTCAAACACGGTCGTATTCCCATGACTCAAGCATAAAGGAATCCAAAAGCCTTAACGTATGGGCTATAATAGTGACGTCTTGGCCCTGAGAGAAGCTATTGATTCTCCTAGATCTTTCGGTGACTAGTGAGCAAGGTCATGTCAAACACGGACATATTCCCATGACTCAAGCATAAAGGAATCCAAAAGCCTTAACGTATGGGCTATAATAGTGACGTCTTGGCCCTGGGAGAGGCGATTGCTCCTCCTAGAACTTTCGATAACTAGTAAGCAAGGTCATCTCAAACACGAACTTATTCCCATGACTCCGCATAAAGGAATCCAAAAGCCTTAACGTATGGGCTATAATAGTGACGTCTTGGCCCTGGGAGAGGCGATTGCTCCTCCTAGAACTTTCGATGACTAGTAAGCAAGGTCATCTCAAACACGAACTTATTCCCATGACTCCGCATTAAGGAATCAAAAAGCCTTAACGTATGGACTATAATAGTGACGTCTTGGCCCTGGGAGAAGCTATTGATTCTCCTAGAACCTTCGGTGACTAGTGAGCAAGGTCATGTCAAACACGGACGTATTCCCATGACTCAAGCATAAAGGAATCCAAAAGCCTTAACGTATGGGCTATAATAGTGACGTCTTGGCCCTGGGAGAGGCGATTGCTCCTCCTAGAACTTTCGGTGACTAGTGAGCAAGAACCTCTCAAACACGGAGGGTTTTTAATGAATCCAGCATAAAGGAGTCTAATAGCCCTAACGTATGGGCTATAATAGTGACGTCTTGTCCCTGGGAGAGGCGATTGCTCCTCCTAGTTGATTTCCGCTGACTATTGACTAAGGTCATCTCAAACACATAGGTGTTCAAACGACTCAAGCAAGAAGGACCCCAAAGGCCTAAAGTAAAACCTGTATTAGTGACCTTATTTGCCTTGGGAGAGGTGATTGCTTCTTGTAGAGCCTTCGGCATCTCCCACTGACTAGTGAGCAAGGTCTTCTCAAACATGGAGGAAAAATATGACATATTGGGAAGTTTATTCAGAGGAAGTTTATTGTGGTCTTATCCCTGTATTTATTTAAGGGTGATCGTTATAAATATTTTTAGTCGTCATACATAATTGGGCATTTCAACTATATGCATTTAAATGGTTACTTAGAACCTAAAAGGAAAGTTAAATTTTATAAAGTAAATAACAATGCTGTAATATAAAGAATTTAAAATGAAATCGTAAAAATACATTAAACATTAGTAGCGGTTGGAGACATTCATTCTACCTTCTTTACCTCATGCAATCAGTTCATATTGAGTGTTCAAATGGAACGAGATTTGTGTAATCTTTTATTAAAATATTAAGAAAAAGACGGAATTATGTTTATCTGTGCTAATGAAAAATCTTCATTTTATTAAAGCATGAAGGAGATGAAAGAGAGAATATCAATGTTAATTACGAATTTTACTACCGAGTGGGTATTAACTTGATGCAAGGAAGTCGACTTCTGGTTTTGCAATCCATAGGGAGGTGGATTAATTGAGGGAAATAATGCCGTCTCGCAAACAATGACTTACCACTTCTGCTGAATCAAAGACATAATAATGTTAACTACATGTATTGATATACTATTTCTAGTGGCGTTTTCATTTTAAATAACGGATTTATAGGACATTTTGTTACATTATGCTTAAGGCAGAAAACATTTTCTATTTGCCAGTTTTT
Source organism: Prosapia bicincta (assembly GCA_036971475.1). Taxonomy (NCBI): domain Eukaryota; kingdom Metazoa; phylum Arthropoda; class Insecta; order Hemiptera; family Cercopidae; genus Prosapia; species Prosapia bicincta. Next base: position 21,013,831 of record JBAIZL010000002.1, on the reverse strand, counting down.
GAGAGATTCGATGTTTTAATGATAAGTAATACAATAATACCTATCGGGTGGCTCTTGCGTCCGGTAATTACACTGACGAATGGTGTTTGAATAAACATGTATTTATTTTGAAAGTTGTATATAATGTTATATTTAGTTTCAAATTATAGTAAATGAAGTTTGGCTACATATCATGTGAAACAAGTAATACAAAAAATCACTCAAGCCCATTACAACAATGAAAATTTTATTTGAGTGACTTTTTATTAGTTTATTACAATTAAAC
>JBAIZL010000002.1:20998566-21011066 GCA_036971475.1 Prosapia bicincta | reverse complement strand
CAACAGTATTTGCATTTCATCCTGTGTCGAATAATCTATAAAAACTGTTTAGCCTTTTCCAACTAATATGAAAATGATTATTAAATCAGTAAACAAGTTTAATTACATTTCACTAAATGATAATAGTTAAAACCTAATGTTTTTAAAGAGTTTCTTTCAACTAACTCCATTGAGCTAGCCCAAAGATTAGTTGGTTTTTTGTATAAAAGTCCAGAGATTTATCTACTGGCAGATTGTGTTTAAAAGGACACAGGAGCCTTTTAAAATAGGTAATTTAAACACGATCATATTTTGCACGTTCCCTTGCTGTCTCTGCAGATCATCATCAGGTGGTAAGACTCTGTGAATATTTTGTGTATTATTTTAAATGTGTTTCTTTCCAGCTGACTATTGAAATGACATGTGTGACTATATCTAGACCATACATAATTGATAAACCAATTTCGGGGAGTTTATACTTATTTTAAATAGTAGTCAGCGGGAATAGGCTTGTTTTGGGCCTGGCCCTACGAGCGGGAAATATACCCGTAACTCAGGGATTTTAGCACGGTTTAACAAGCGGGGTGTTTGGCTGATGTTTCGTTTGTTTATAAATAAGTTTTTAAACAACAACAAATGTTGGTTTTCTGCGAGTAGGGATATCAATAAAACAAAGTAAAGCAAAGGTGGGGAGGGACGTTGCAGTGTGTGTGTGTGTGTGTGTGTGTGTGTGTGTGTGTGTGTAAATAAAGAGAGGAAGAATGGTAGGGAGAAACTGGAGGCTTCCAGGATTGGTCGAAGAAAGTGCACAAAAAATAGGAAATACACTAGTTTGGTATTCTGCGTAATACAAATGCACAAATAACTACTAAACAATTAACTAGAATATAAGATGAGTTAATTCTAGACCCTTCGGAACATCTAAACCTAAGTCTTTCAATAAATTTTAAAGCCAAATTGTAATATTTCGCTAAAGGAAGTTATATTATCACAAGCTATTATATTCTCGATTTTAAAGTCTAGTAGTTTGAAGATTCATCCTTGCTTATAAGACACGAAGAACACTCAATTAGTTTTACCAACTCTTTGTCGCTTGGCAAGTACAAGAACAAACTACTTCAATACTGGGAATAGCTGAATAAAATGTACTCAGTACATGTTTCTCATGCCGTATGTTAGCCCAGGTTATAATAAAGGCTGTACAAGGTGGGGATCAATTTCGTGTTGCGGTTTTATAGGTTAAAATTCAGCTTATAGTCCAGAACAGCATTCTCCAGTTTTATAATCCTCATGAACAAATAATTTATAACCGTAATCCCCTCGCGAGGAGAATTTCTATTACGAGGGTTAATTCCTTGAACCATATATAAGCCTTAAATACCATTTATATAGACAGACCATCTTATACTATGCAGTTACGTAATTGTTAAAATTTGTGTTAATGAACGATAAAATACTCAGAATGGGAATCATGTCAGATGTAATATGGACACTGGAATAATTATATCTATTTCTCATTATCGGTCGTGCACATCATACTAATTACGTACTCTTGCCCCAGAAACAACGGGATTATGTCTATGATTAAATCTCTCATTTTTATCCACACCTTTAAACAACCACTTCGTATGGCTTTGATAGAGATTCGAAGTAATTGGTCTGACCTACGGAACTCGAAATTCTTCCCTTGTTTTTCTCCTGAGTAATTTTTACTAATTAACCTTATTTCAATTTACCTTATATGTATTCAAAATACTATTCTCCCTTAAACAGCATACAATGTTGATATTAAAATGAAAAAAATCATACCGTATTGAGATTATGTTAGGTTAAATGTAAAGTTTCAGTTTGGTGCAATTGTTAGGTTAGGTTAGGTTATAAGTGATACGTTAGCTGTAAATGTTTGGTCAGATTTAATGCTAGGGTAGATGGGAGAGTTAGATTAATGAGTGAGTGTTACATTAGGTGAGAAAATTAGGTTAGATCTTTTTATTAGGGTGGATTTGAAGTCTAGATTATTGTTTGAGTGTTGGGTTATGTGTAAATGTTAGGTTAGATTTAATGTTAAGTTAAGTGAAGATGTTATGTTATTGTGAAAATGAAAGGTAACGTGTAAGTGTTAGGTCTATATTAGGTTAGATGTGATGGTTAGCTTAGTGTATGAGCGTTAGGATAAATGTAAATATTAGTTTAGATTCTATGTTAGGGTTGATGTGAAGGTTAGTTTAGTATGTTAGTGTTAGGTTAGGTGTAAATGTTAGGCCAAATATAATATTAGATTAGATGTAAAGGTTAGCTTACCGCGTGAGTGTTAAGTTAGGTGTAAAGGTTAGGTTTGATATAATGTTAGAGTTGATGTAGAGGTTAGCTTACTTGGTGAGTGTTAGGTTAGGTGTAAATGTTAGGTTAGTTAAAATGTTAGAGTAGATGTAGAGGTTAGCTTACTGCGTGAGTGTTAGGTTAGGTGTAAATGTTACGTTGGGTGTAATGTTAGAGTAGATGTAAAGGTTAGCTTTCCGCGTGAGTGTTAAGTTAGGCGTAAATGTCAAGTTAGATATAATGTTAGATTAGCTGTAGAGGTTACCTTACTGCGTGAGTGCTACGGTAGATGTCACAAATATAATGTCAAGGGAAATTAGCGATAAAAAAACATTCGAAATGTTCCAATGCAAGTAAAATGTAAAGTTATGTTGTATTCAGGACAAAACTAATTTCACAGAGGGCGGCCAGAACATTGTCGACGAAAATAAAATCCCATTTATATGTATGATCTGACCTTGACGTATATTCTACACAACACACACACACACACACACACACACACACAACACACACACACACACACACACACACAACACACACACACACACCCACACACAACACCCACACACACACACACACACACACAACACACACACACACACACCCACACACAACACCCACACACACACACACACACACACACACACACACACACACACACACACACACACACACACACACACACACACACACACACACACACACACACACACATACACACAACACACACACACACACACACAACACACACACACACACAGACACACACATACACAACACACACAAACACACACACACACACACACACACACACACACACACACACACACACACACATACACACAAAACTTATGATGTTTTGATGTTATATATCAACATTTTCCATTTATTCGTATTTGAAAACAAGTAATTTATTAACGATCAAATATTTTAACAAGAAATATATAAGGAGCAAAATTGCCGTCAATCACGGCTATCAAAAAGCTGAAGGCATAGAAAATGAAAAAGGGTTTAGCCGAGAAACCCAAATCGGCCAAGACGGCTGCACGAAATAACAAATAGAAAAGAACGACCCTCCGCGGGACGAAGGAGAACCAATAGAACATATTAAAAAAATAGACCAGTTAGGAACATGAAACCAACTGATAGAGGATAAGTGGCATAAGTATTAGGCGTGACTAAAGTGCCTAGTAGACCCAGAAGGAGGAAAGACAATACGTACGGGGAGATAGCATAACCGGTTGGGAGGTATTCTAAAAAGCGATAAGTAATAATTGTAGTGTAACATTGCTAGAAAAGGCAAAATAAAGCCATTGTACATAATAAATAAAATATGTTTTAACAAAATTAAATTAACAGAAAAATATCAACTAGAAGTATACCTCTAGACTGAGTAAACCTTGCGAGAGGAAAATATGTGAACTACTAACAGACCGAAAAACATTGCTACCAAAGAGGGGGATGCTAGCAGCACTATTACTGGACCGAGTAAACATTGCGAGCGAGAAACGTGCAAACTACTGCTACTGTGCTGCTAACTCCTTTCTCCCCTGCATTGTTTACTCGGTCAGGTAGCAGAAAGATTTACTTACCTTATAATGTCTGACCAAAACTATCTACCGATTTGTTCCGCACACTAATAATATATTTATTTAAGAAGGAATTTATTTAACGAAATTTAATAAAAATATTTTGGATAAACGATACAACAAAGGACACCCAATCACTTTCAGAGGAAAGTAAATTTTTAAGATATCAATTAAAGTTACAGAGCATTTGCATGACAGTCGATGTGGAAACAGGTGATGTCTGAGCTTGAGATATAAAGGATTTGCAACTGGAGTACAATGGACGGCCAGGTAAGGCCCAGTCTCTTGTTGAAATGTAAGGGAATGTTTTATCAGTGTGTAAGGGACAGTTTTTAAACAACTGTTAGTTCATTCAATAAAGATGATAATTAAAAAAAAAAAAAAAAAAAAATTATGTGGGAGAAAAAGGTTTCACAAAAGAGACAATATATGCAATATATATGCAATATACCTTGTCTTTGGTTACATTTGACTTAAAATAAATGATAACATACGATTTCACGAAACAGCTGATTTTATGTTATAGGCTATGCTGAAGAACAGCTGTTTTAACGGATAGGTTGTGTTACTTTATTTATGTTAGTTGTAATGATTTAATAAAAGAAACTATCATTTTATTTCTTGACTTGAGCAGAAATTGATTTTATACAAAAGTTTTGTTTATATTTCGTGTTTATAGTCTCAGTCTGCGGGTTTTTCCCTGAGTCTCGAGTAAGTCTGTGAGTCTCGAGTAAGTTGTGCCGACGTTTTCGTGTTTATAGTCTCAGTCTGCGGGTTTTTCCATGAGTCTTGAGTAAGTTGTGCCGACGTTTACGTGTTTATAGTCTCAGTCTGCGGGTTTTTCCGTGAGTCTCGAGTAAGTTGTGCCGACGTTTTCGTGTTTATAGTCTCAGTCTGCGGGTTTTTCCATGAGTCTCGAGTAAGTTGTGCCGACGTTATCGTGTTTATAGTCTTAGTCTGCGGGTTTTTCCATGAGTCTCGAGTAAGTTGTGCCGACGTTTTCGTGTTTATAGTCTCAGTCTGCGGGTTTTTCCATGAGTCTCGAGTAAGTTGTGCCGACGTTTTCGTGTTTATAGTCTCAGTCTGCGGGTTTTTCCATGAGTCTCGAGTAAGTTGTGCCGACGTTTTCGTGTTTATAGTCTCAGTCTGCGGGTTTTTCCATGAGTCTCGAGTAAGTTGTGCCGACGTTTTCGTGTTTATAGTCTCAGTCTGCGGGTTTTTCCATGAGTCTCGAGTAAGTTGTGCCGACGTTTTCGTGTTTATAGTCTCAGTCTGCGGGTTTTTCCATGAGTCTCGAGTAAGTTGTTCCGACGTTTTCGTGTTTATAGTCTTAGTCTGCCGGTTTTTCCATGACTCTTAAGTAAGTCTGTGAGTCTCGAGTAAGTCTGTGAGTCTCGAGTAAGTTGTGCCGACGTTTTCGTGTTTATAGTCTCAGTCTGCGGGTTTTTCCATGAGTCTCGAGTAAGTTGTGCCGACGTTTTCGTGTTTATAGTCTCACTCTGCGGGGTTTTCCATGAGTCTCGAGTAAGTTGTGCCGACGTTTTCGTGTTTATAGTCTCAGTCTGCGGGTTTTTCCATGAGTCTCGAGTAAGTTGTGCCGACGTTTTCGTGTTTATAGTCTCAGTCTGCGGGGTTTTCCATGAGTCTCGAGTAAGTTGTGCCGACGTTTTCGTGTTTATAGTCTCAGTCTGCGGGGTTTTCCATGAGTCTCGAGTAAGTTGTGCCGACGTTTTCGTGTTTACAGTCTCAGTCTGCGGGTTTTTCCATGAGTCTCGAGTAAGTTGTGCCGACGTTTTCGTGTTTATAGTCTCAGTCTGCGGGTTTTTCCATGAGTCTCGAGTAAGTTGTTCCGACGTTTTCGTGTTTATAGTCTTAGTCTGCGGGTTTTTCCATGAGTCTCGAGTAAGTCTGTGACTCTCGAGTAAGTTGTGCCGACGTTTTCGTGGTCCCCACTCGGATTGTCTCCCTAATGTTTTTAAATAAATGATAAACAAATATACATTACTTACTCTCAATGTACTCGTCAATATTGTAGTTGGTTTTAAGCTGATGTAAATGTCTTGCTTTCTGCTCATGATCAGATGAAATAGATCGAAACGTTCCACAGACATATCGAAGAGATCGAGGAGAGAAATCAAATAAAACATACTATCCATACAAACAACTAGATTAGATAAAATGTGCTGCTTTTGAAAGAAACTACGTCAAACGTCACAATGAACTAGACGAAAGTTAATAAAACTCCTTTGTAACGGGAAAAAACAAAAATATGGTCAAAGAATGTCCTCGTATAAAAGTTTATTTTCTCTACTTGTTTTCAACGAAGTAAAAGATTCCTAACAGGTATTTCTCTACGATCAAAAAGGCAGAGACGGAAAACTCATTTCCTCATTTAACGATAAAATGAAAACGATTTCTTCAATGTTATGTTTTAGAACATGTATCAGAACGCTCATTCGAACAGACCAATTAACAATAAACTCTTTATGATAAGAAACAATAAAAAGCTAAATTAAAAGTAAACAGATAGAAAATAAAGTAAAAGCCTAAAAATATACTATGTACCATATTAAACAGTCCCTCAATTTTATGTTTTTACAAAAAACAAACATACCTTCTTGAAGCATTGTACCAAATAATAATGTTGCATCCAATCAAGAGCGTAATTTGTGAACGTGATTTTTAACATTAAAAATGCAATTGGAAAAAGCAATTTCTCGCAATTAATTTAGTTTTACAATGTGCAATCACGTCTCATAATGTCCTAATCGTGTTTTTAATTCAATGAAAGGTATTGACAGATAGAAGTGAAATATGTCTCAAATTGATAAAATATACATTTGTGCTTAGATTTACAAAAAATAATTTGAACATAACAAACATATGCTGTTCCTAATATTATCAAATTCCTTTCTGTTGACGCGTTTTGGATTGTTTCCGTCATTCAGAACTACCTCTCTCGGATGACCGACACGCTCCAATGGGACGCTATTGACAATATAAGAAACAAATACCTAACAGAAAACTGTCTGACCTTGAAGGCGGGAAGAAATCAATATGAAGGCGGAAATGTAGTTTGCGGGTAGTCTGTTGGTAAAGCATAAGCGTTGTTCTTATATTCGTACCTTTGTATGTAAGAGATATAATTGACATTTTAACAATAAACCGAATCAATTTATATTTGAGTGAAAATATAAACGTGACTAATTAGGTACGTAGTATGCAAGTATTGTAGTTAACCTGGAGTTCTGGGGTTCGATTACCGCTGGAGTTAAATAATTGTTGTGAGTTTTGTAGCCCACAGATGGAGTCTGCTTATGAAAATAAGTAAGCAGTGTACAATCTAAGGTAATAAAGGGCGGTTAAAACGACACATAACGGTCACAGAAGGATTATCAACCCGACTCTACTTAGCTATGATAATAGCAAAAACATTAATATTCCAAATACAGGAACGTATCACAACGTGACGACAACTCTCAGTTTAAATAACCTTTCGCAGTAGTCCATGTCTTGGAATACATTTACGTTAATGGCGCCTCCTACTCAGACAAATTCTGCTTACTTCCTTCTAACCTCCTTATAATGCGCTTTCAAACAGACACATATACAAATACACACACACACACACTCTCACTCACTTACACTCACACACACACACACACACACTCTCTCACTCACCTACACTCACACACTCACACACACACAAACACAAACACACAAACACACACACACACACACTCACACACACACACAAACACAAACACACACACATACTCTCACACACACACACACACACACACACACACACACACACACACACACATACATACATACATACATACATACACACACACACACACACACACACACACACACACGCACACACACACACACACACTCACACACACACACACACACACACACACACACACACACACACCACACACAGAACACACGTTTGCGCGCGAGGACATACACTGATACAATTGAAGTAGAAACGTCAAAAATACAGACACGTAGAGTGTCACATTGACCATGTGACATAACGTCATTGGCTGTTTCTTGTGTATTATTACTAATCTTATAAAAAATTAATTTTACCCAATAATTTAGTGTCATGATCCAATCTGTAGGAACAACCACATCATCAGCAAACCCTTCAAACACGTCTAGATATTTAGACTTTGGTTCACAAGTGTTTAAGTTTCGGACTTATGCTAATGGTTTTTCGATGTGCCGCAAAGATTAAGGCCAGCTGTAGATTTACTCGTCCCCTTTATACCCTAGCACTAAGTTAAATTTAATATAAAACAACAAAGTCCTACACAGCTTTCTCCAGCTATCCTTAGTAACAGAAAGAAATAAGTTTTTATTCTAGTATGAATAAATATTGAAGATAACGAGGTTTCGAAAAAAGGAACACTATATATTACTTTTTAAAGTTGTAACTGCAAATTTTTTTATCTTAAAAGATATAATTAAGCTACTTCATCGACTTGAAATTAATTAATGGATTCAAGATGTAATTGCTTTTCTATAGAAAGAGAACAGTACTTGTCAATTACATAAAATGTGGTACTATTAATCGAGTTCAGCCAAGGGTTTATTACGTTGAGACGCAAGTCAGAAATAGGGAGATAAGGGAGGTGGCCTTAACACAAAAGAGGGTCTCAGAGAAGCATTTGGTAGAGTTGTTTCCTTTTGTGTAGAATCTTAGAACAAAGAGGCAGTATCTACGACGTTTCAGTAAACCTAATTATAGAAGGGTTGTTTATTCAAAGTAACATTTGTAACCAGGTTGCAATATTTCGTAAAAGGGTTTCTACAACAATTGGGTGGATAATATATTAAAATTTAGTTTGAAAAAAGAACAATTGCAGTGCTTATAAAGCCCTGATATGATAATCTTGACTGAATCACGTGAGTAATCTATAAAGAAATAGGCGTTTTGAAATATACAAGCTAAACGAAAAAGAAGTAAAGTCAATTCCTTCTTACGTCAACTTTTTTATTATGGTTATAACGTGTTATAAGTGAATATACATATGCCAGAATCACAATATTAAGTGTAAAATAGAAAGTGAAATTAATAAATAAAATTATATATTCAGAGTCCTGTTCTGCCTTTCCTAACTTTAAAATATTGTTCATTGTTGACGTTTCTTAAAATGTCTCCATTTTCAAAAGTGTAACTATAACCTCCTCTTTCATTATAACCATTTTGTACCGTATCTGTGAAAGGTTGTAGTGAATGGGCTAATTTTGTTGGTGAAAGAGTGTAGTTGCTGTTTCAAAGATGAAGACATTCCGAAACGCGTCAACAAAGAAAAATGTTTTAATGTAAGGAAAGTCAGAAGAGGAAAGTCAAATGTATAGCAATATTTTAAAAGGTAAGAAAGATGATTATAATCATATATTAAGAATGTAAATAAATAAAGTTAAATTAATGAATTATTATTTGTAAAAACTGTAATAGCATCAAGTGTCATTCACTACAAGATTTATAAAATGTATTTGAACTTAAGTGGATGAATAAAAAGTATATTAATAACGGTTAAAACTTTTTGTATAATATATATGAGGAGTGTCAACTATTAGTAGGAATTGAAAAACTAACAAAGTAAAAGAATACACTTTTAATATCACACTTTATACTATTTTTCCAAATAATCCCCATTAAAATTGAAGGACTTTTCTAGCGAGCCACGGAGACTTTGAATAAATCCATCACCTGAGGTTAACCTTAACAGCAGGATAACATTTACGGCTTTACCTCAGTACTTCAATATGCCTGTATTTTTATTCACATAATCCTAACATATCAAGATATTTGAAACAACTCCTTAATAATGTGTCTTACTAATTCTGATTTTTTTGGTGTTCTGCTCCAGAAATAAAATCAACCTTCCTTTAGCAAAATATAGTCCATATTTAATAAAAAATGTTTATTTTTGTATGCTGTAGCTGTGTTAATAATTCGAACATGTATTAATCCACATCTGGACTGGATTCAACTGATATTTAGTAGTAATATCCAATTAAGATAATGTCAATAAAATAACAACAAAATCACTATAAAAGCTGGGTTTCCTTAAAAACATTCGTCATACATTTTAAAAATAAAATTTTGTGTGTAATTTTGTGACTAGATACACCATAGATTTTCAAGTTAAATATTTATTACGATGAATTATTTTGTTATTCTAATACCCTCGTGTGGGGTCACTACTAAGAACCATTTCTGTAGAAATTTTACAACTACTAAACGCCCTCCAAAATTCTGTTTACTTTTCATTCTGTTTCAGGATTTATCTTCATGCTGCTTATGTGAAGTCGTTTATCTTCATCATTGCCGAACCTCTCTATGAAATAAGCTCTTCAGCTGTTCTTCTACAGACAACTCCCATACCATTGTGTTCGTTAGCTCGCTATCATTTTATAAATGTTTTCTATTCCTTCTTTTCCTTTTGCTTTCTTAAAATTATTCGCCTTTTCCAAATGTTTATTGGAAATGTCTTCAATATCAATAATCATGACGTCATAATGCCCAGGCATCCACACGTTACACACTGCATCTATATTGCTTACTTGTAATGAGTAACAATCGGTCATTTAGTTAATTAGAGCTTAACTAGTGAGAAGAACTAATGATGAAGGCAACATCGTCTTCGAAACTAGTCTGTTTGTTTTAATGAACTTGTTTTTGTTTTAATATTCTTATGTGTATTGAAAGAAGGCTTGCTTTTTCAATTCCTTCTATTAGTTCACACTGTCATTATATAAGTATAAGTCTTGTTCAAATATTCAATCGTTATTAAAATACATTTTATTCATCCACCCAAGTTAAAATATATTTTTTTTAAATTTTTAGTAAGTGACAATTGCTGATAAAACAGTTTTATTGAAACAACATTTCATTTGATTAAATTAATTGAATTAATTCTAATTTTATGTGGGAGAAAAACCTTTCACAAAAGGGGAAAGGTATGCAGTATAGTTATTTCGTCCCATTTGTATTTAGCTAAGTGACAACTAATGATATCATAAAACAGCTGACTTTATGTTGTAGGTTATGTGATAAAACAACGTTTTAATGCGTTATGTTACATTATTTATATTAATTGTAAATATGTAATAAATTGTAACTAAAAAATGTTTTTAATTTTGACCTTAATAAAAATTAATTTTTTGTTTATATTTTTGTTTATGTTGCTTGTTTACTTTATATACAATTTGTACTTTATATATTTAACGTATGTACAAATCACGGTGAGGCAGGCGTGTAACTGAGATCAGCCTTTGCTAAGCACCACGTCAATATTGGTTTCGTGTATTCGAGCACATCCTTTCATTGCAAAGTTTCAATAGGTTATGCTTTAACCTATTAATTCACGACTCAGCTCCTGTCAGAAAAATTATCCAATTTAAACATCAAACAATGCCATCTGTTTATCACGGTTATCGTTTAATCACTTACAACTATTCGGGTTGATATGAGCAATTATTTTGTTTGTGACGTTTTATTGAAATCAATTATAAGACGAAATTCAGTAGCTACAGAGACCATCGGGCAGCAAAAAAATGGTTGCAATTGTATACAGAACAATCGGGCAGATGGTGGGTATAAACAAACAGATGGAGGTCCTCTAGTCCGTTTGTCAGCCCACTAAACCCGTTCTACCACAGTGAAAACATTGTCCAATACTGCGGAACTAAAATATGGCTCCTTCAAAGTGACGTCATTAGAGAAAAGGTGAAACTCAGTTCCCCAAAGTCACAAAATAGCAGGTAAACAGTAGAATGGCGACATTCACAAAGTAGGATTCGGAAAACATGAAATTCGATGATGAAAAACACGGTGAAAGTCCGAAAGTAGTGATGCAAGCCTCTGTATCACGCACCTACGACCACACATCACTCTCTCACTCACACACACACACACACACACACACATACACACACACACACACACACACACACACGCACACACACACACACACACACACACACGCACACACACGCACACACACACACACACACACACACACACACACACACACACCTTCTTAGTAAAGTATATACGTAAACAAGATTAAAGAAAGAAATTAGGGGGCCCATTTGTCTGAATTAGTTCAATGATGATAAAATAAGTTATTCTACGGCGGGAAATACTATTCTAGAAATAAAACGGTTTGAAACCCATCGGTTGTAATTTGTATAAAAGTTAGTACTAAGCAATGTCTCCTTACATCAGTGTACGATCTTCAGGAAGCCTTAATATCCTATGACTGATGCTCTATTAAAGTTTCAATGTAGAAGGTTCATAGAACAGAGATAATCTTTAAGGTTAGGGTTCATGTCATATACTAAGGAAATTAGATTTCCAGATTTAATAAATACAGTTGTATTCACCTACTACATAAATTTAACATAACTCGATCTATCCTTAAAATTAATAAAGATACGGAAACGAGACGCTGCTTTAGTCTGAAATTTTTCATCATCCACCACTTCTACTCAGATAAATTTTGCCAAATAGGCTATAATATTAGAGTATCTTAGACATATAATAATAATTTTTACTGTTTTATACTCGTCACCCCCCCA
>JBAIZL010000002.1:20976066-20993566 GCA_036971475.1 Prosapia bicincta | reverse complement strand
GAATCCGTTTAAACGCTCAATAATCCTCGATCAAACCACACACAAAGACGCGCGCCCACAAACTCGAACCCGCACACACGAATGTTTTCATACAACTGCTTGTGTTTGTAAGTATGATGAATGTAAGTATGCTAGTCATCTTGTGTGGCACTGTTGCTCTAAAGCAAACTAGATTTTTACCAAACAAATCGGTTTATTGAGATGATAGACGGCCAATGGATTTATGATCAGAAAGAGTGTAGGATGTCTCATTTTAAAAGACTTTGAAGGAATTAAAAACCAAGGAAGGACTCGGCGGTGTTTTTTACTCGAACGTGACAGTTAAAACAATATGATATTGCGTTTAAAGCTACTCAAAGGCAAAGATTTGGTTAGCCAATAGCGTAGTACACAATGAGGCCATGGTGTAATTAGTTTCCGAGTTTCCTGTTAACTGTTGAGTAGAGAAACCACATTGGACCAGAAAAAATTAGGATCAGATATTGTTGTAGTAAGTTATCTAAACGAAAACATTTTTTCATCAAATACAATTCTCAACTGAGCAAAACACATCACAGATAAATCAAAAGCTCGTGGGAGTGAATATCACCTCCTAAATATATTAAGTCTTGAATGTCTCAATAAAGTTATCAATATCCCCATTTTTTATTTTTTCTTGGAACAACGATCGGATTTCCCACTACCTAAAAATCTTATTTTACGTTTTATTTGGAATCGCCTAGATATCTTTTTTAAAATTTTTAAAGACATTTTTCCTAGACGATTGCAATGTTTATTCTGTTCTGGATAAGGTGTCACATTTTCTCTCGAGTCTTTACTTTGTTTGTCTCTTGCTTTTTCTTCATGCGTAATGATCTCGATTCCTTAACTTTTTCACATAACTGAGACATCTCCACATCCTCGAAGTAGTCGTAACGAACCACCAGTGTCGAATGCATTGTACGTTATTCGTAAAAAGGCAGCTAGTTCTTAGTTCTCTTTTCTCTCAACACGGTTTATCTTCGCCAAATAAGCCTTTTTAACTTTGGTCTTCACCTTACCAAAAACACATCTCAACTAAGAGCGAATTATAGTCTACTACTATAAATCTATTAATTTGTTCAATTCCCTCTATTAGTTCATAGCCTCCTTATATATATCTTGTTCAATTTTTTAATCTTTATTAAAACACTTTTTATTCATCTACTCAAGTTGAAATAGATTTCCTAAAACTTGAACTGGATGACAATTGATGTTATTAAAATGTTTTTAAAATTTAATAGTGAAGAATTTAAGTTTTATATGGGAGAAAAACGTTTCACAAAAGGCGCAAGATGACTATATTTCAGCCCATTTGGGTTAATTTAAGTGATAACTTATGATGTCATGAAACAGCTGACTTTTAGTCATAGGTTATGTGGTAGAACAGCTGTTTTAACTTTTAGGTTATGTTATTTAATTTATTGAATTGTAATTATCCAATAAGAAGTAACTAAAATAAAATTTTTGTTTGTTGACCTAAATAGAAGTTGACTTTGAAAAATATTTGTTTAAATAGTTGGTATAGGGACAAAACTAGTGCCATCCACTCCAATGTTATGGATAGACGAGCAAATATATTTGACATTCTTTGATTGTAGCTTATATTGTAAATTCCGATACACTACAATCCACATCTTTCTCTTGTAAAACAGTGTTAGTAGCTCTCGGAATTCATTTAATGGCGTTAACGTGTAGACCAGTGTTTTCCAACCTTTTTCAGCTGGCGACCCATCTCTCCTTATCGGAATATCGCAACAGTCCAACGGTTCCTGGTGGAGTAAACAACAGTATTTATATCGTATTCCTTCTTTATATATAAAGTTTACCATCAAATATTCTAACCAAACATACACAGACGCGCGCGCGCACACACACACACGCACAAATATATATATATATATATATATATATATATATATATATATATATATATATATATATATATATATATATATATTTGTTGTCACGTGACGTTTTAATCATTAAAATACAATTCGATTTGCTTCGATGTTTCTGATGTTTTAATTTTTGCGACCCATCTGGAACGCTCCCGCAACCTATCGGTTGAGAACTGCTGGTATCGACCATTACAATACATAGAAATCGCTCCCACTCGGTTAACTTGTTAGTTTCAATTCAAATAGGTGTCATTTTTGACGGGGGTTTGACTCGGGACCCTCAAATAACCCGCAGAGCAACAATGAGATTAGCACAATTTCACCCTACTAACATTAGAATGCGAAGGTTTTTAGATGAACAATATTAACACTTCTCCACACAGACTTGAAAGCTTTATTCATCAAACAACAACTCCGACACTTAACAAAAAGGTTCTAGAAATAGGCCCATGGACATACAAAGTCCAAACTTATATCCTCCCTGGGAAGGTTCGACCCCATCCACGACACACACAGACTGCCGCTGTTCCTATTGACGGTAAAATGCAAATAAAATGCACATACTAATATTAGTTTGCTTTACAGTAATGTTCCAGGTGACGCAGGGGCACATCCTTAGGGTAGCAGCTTAGCCTCAACGGAAGTTCTAAATTTGAATTGCAAGCCATTTCAGGTTTGAGCATGGCAGTGGAAGACGCGCATTCGTGGCCTTGAAAGATCGCACAAGATTTCTCGTGTACTACTTCTGAAAACAAGTTACACGATAAGAATGGTCTACAAATCAACAGCTTCTGCCTACGATTTGTCTACACTTATTTCAATATTTCAATTTATCATCGAATTTATCTAATATCGACCGTCTCATGTAAATCAGTGTTTTGATAGTCTTTATCAGGTTTGCAGGAAAGTATTCATACTGGCCCTCTACGTTTTATCTCTCCTATTGCGATCTCTCAAGACCAAGTACATGGTTACTTGGTCCTCACTACACTCTTCTTGTTAAAAGAGGTGTAACTGTTAATCACCTCTTTATGTCTATGATAAAGATTAAGACCCCTACAGGCTTCTACGCACGCGATACAAGTGATATCTTTACCAGGTGTCTTTATCTTCTTAATGCATCTCTCCTTTATTCATATATCTTCCAATACTTTGTAGTTGATCTCTCCCTTTCTTTCTCTTACTGTGATTCAAGTACATTATATTAATAATTATTAATTCTCTGAAGATTAATAACGGATATTTTAAGGATGTACATGCGATTTTTAAATCCTTCTTAGTTAGTACACACTCTTCTGGGTATATGTCTTGTTCTAATCGTTAATAAAATGCTTCTTTATCACTCATGTACTAATACATGTTTCTTAAACTGGTAGTGGATGACCCTTCATGGTAATACAGTTTTTACAATTCTAATTCGTCAATTAAATTTAAGGAATTAATTTTAGTTTTTTACGAGAGAAAAACTTTTCACAAAAGGGCAAGGTATGCAGTATAGTATTTAATTCCACTTGGCTTCAAGTAAGGGATAACATATTATCTACGAAACTTATTATTATAATTTGATAAAAAAGATAATTTTATGTTATAGGTTATGTAAAAGAACAGCTATTTTATAGCACAGGTTATGTATTTTTATGTATACATTAATTGTAGTTATTTAATAAAAGGTAACTCAAATGGATTATTATGTTGTCGATCCAAGTAGGAATTGAATCTAATTTTTTTTAAATATTCATGTGCCACGCCTCTCGATTTCAATATAGGTTAACGAATTGCACAGAGTGGACTCTCTGTAACAGATGTTTTGGTAGGTAAAAATAACAGTAATTATTCTATAAGGATTATAGTCTATGTACAACATCTGTTCGTGCAAAGCTTAATTAGGTTTATAATACAACTCTTTTAAGCAAAGAAAATATTGCACTAACACTATTTTTGAACTATTTAGTATTATTTTAGGTTGGAAATATAAATTCTACAGTTTTTTAACGAATTTAAAATTATTATTAATTTATTAGTATGAAATTCTAATATTAATTTAAAAATAGTTTCCAAATGAAACCAGGTTCTATAAACTATAGGAATATCTCATAAATGGAACTTCCAAAGAGAGACTATACGAATTAGCTACAACTTGTATTCATGAGATGGTCGTTGTAACAGAGAGTGAAGTTTATAACGAGCCTTCAGAGAACTTTCGTAGGCTGATTACGTTTCGGTAAATTGTCTTTTAACAATATAAAAGTTTTAAGTTTGCCTTTAAGAGTTTCCTATCTCTAGCTCTCTTAAACAACGGCGTCTCTGTACTTAAAATAATTTCCACTGCTTTATTTGAGTTTGTAATGAATTTAAACTAAGAAGATATTTATTTAAACCATTTTGTCAATTTGTGTCGTTTTTTAATTCCTGCTTCTATTTCACACTCTGCCTATAAATATCTTGTAGATACTTTCAATCGTTAATAAAATACTTTTTAGTCATGTACTCAAGTTCAAATATATTCTTTATAAACTTATATTGGGTGACACTTGATTTTAATTCATTTTGTGAAATATAAACTCGGTAATTAGATTCAAATAATTATTTTGAATTTTATATAGGAGACAAACGTTTTACAAAAGGGGCAAGGACTGTAATGTAGTTATTTCGTCCCATTTCGCTTAAAATAAGTTATAACATATGATTTCAAAAAATAGCTCATATATAGTTATGTGTTATGTGGGAGAAAAGCTGTTTTACGCAGAAGTCATGTTACTTTATTGACATTCCTTGCAATTACTTAATAAAATTTTACTAAATAAAATATTTCTTTGTTGATCTAAGTAGGAATTGACTTGAATTTTAAAACAATTATTCGTTTTGGGTTCTAGTGAAGTAAAATGACAATTATTTAAGAAATGATTTCTTCTGGGTATGAATTGGATGCTAACCCCCCCCCCCCCAAACCACTGTCAAAGCCCACTAAATGTTGGAACTTTTGGTTGATCTAATGACAAGTCCAAATTAACCATTGACAAAGTGGTTGCCTAAAATAGTCTGTAAGGAAAACATTTTTAATATGATTTTTGCTATTAACTTGACTTCATGTTCAGCAAATGTTGTAGGAAGACTATTTTTATTAATTTTATAAAACTAATAATGTCTTTTAATAAAGAGATTTTACAAGGATGCTAGAAATGGTATGATGGTTAAATAATTATCCTATAAAAGTTAATAATATCTTTTAATAATTTAGATGCTGTAATATTTTAACAGGAAGTTTAAGTGGTTAGATGTGGGCGGCTGGACCTGTTTCAGGGGAAACGTAGGAGGATTGCTGTTATATTTTACATATTGAATATGCATTTGCTTTGTGTATTTTAAACAACAAATGTTTATTGTATTCAATTATGTGTGTATTTTATATATATTTTCTTTACGTACGTATTACATAACTATTTACACAGAAAACATTCTTAAACCAATATATATATTCTAAACATACAAACCAGGTAAATATAAAGGTAAACAATATAACATGAATGGAACCATACGAGTTGTTACAGTTCAAATTTGGAACACAGTTGGTGCTTCAAATGTAACATACACGCAGGCTAGCATTCTTCTGTAAGATTATATAAATAATAAATTAATTTATGAAATATGGAATGTCAATGTAGATTAACTTAATATGTATTTAAGTGTGGTATTGTTACGGGTGATGGCCTAAAAGGCCAGGATTATAATAATGTTGACACGAATAACAAATATAATTCATTTTGCTCAACTAATATTGATTAACGAGGTATAGTTATTTACAATGACATATTATTTAGAACCGAATATAGGACTTCATATCGGAGGGGGGTGACACTGTCTAAAAGCAAAAACAATGTTTTCATTTTACTTTAGATTTTTTAAGGTAAACCTAAATATATACATATGTACCTAAAGACATAAACACATATACCTAAAAATACACATGTATTCCTGAATATAAAACATAAATTACTAAATAAACAATACATGTAATTAAAATATATAATTCAATACATTCTTAAATTCAGACACATATAGGTCTGTATATTTAGGAATATATTATATGTAGGACAAACAAAAAGGAATTAAAAGAAATATAAAAAGAACATTTAAACGCCTATATTAAACCAAACTAATGCAAATCAAATTTGGCTACTCATTCATAAATAAAGGACACAGATTTACTGAAATTGAAAATATGAAAATAATAAAAGAGTTATACAAAAAGGGCTAAAGTTAAAGATATGTGAAACATTAGAAATTCATAAACATAATGCTAAAGGCAGATTAATTGTTGAACAGATTCAAGTGATATCAAGACGCCAAACTATTTACTAGACCATTAATGTTAATTTATGTTAAAAATTACATAAAGTGCAGTACTTATAAACATATGGTTGTTGGTAGTACATATGATTTAATTTTTGTAAAATTATTTGGTTACATAACTTTTTATCCTGAAGATGCCGGTACTGTTTTATCGGCGAAAATCTTTGAACAATATATGTATTAAAACTAGTCTTTTTTTACTATTTATTAGGAATATACTGTGGTTGAATTTAATAATAAATACACAAAAACCTCTTAACCACAAACTTTCTTTAATTTACCCTAGGGTAAATTAAAGAAAGTTTGTGGTTAAGAGGTTTTTGTGTATTTATTATTAGTCTTTTTTTTGAAGTATATTTAATTTATAAACTATAATAAAAGAAAACATATCCCCATTTTTATTATTTATTATATATATATATATATATATATATATATATATATATATATATATTAAATATAATAATATATTTTCTTGTAATATACTTAATAAATTAAAAATATTTCAAAAACAAGAATACATTTAATGAAAATATTTATTCAAAGCTTTTTGCCGATAAAATAGTCATAAGAGAATATATGTCAATATGTATGTATATATGGGTATATTAACGTCAATATGCGTATATTAGGTGTGTATTGGGTGTATTAAGATTACATATAAAGATAGATAAAGAATATAAAGATTATATTTGTATATTTATGTTTAGATGTGGATATGTAGGTATATACGTGTATAATAAGGCACAAACATATATATATATATATATATATATATATATATATATATATATATGTGTGTGTGTGTGTGTGTGTGTATGTGTGTGTGTGTGTGTGTGTGTGTGTGTGTTTATGTGTGTGTGTGTAATATGTGTGTGTGTGTGTGTGTGTGTGTGTGTGTGTGTGTGTGTGTGTGTGTGTGTGTGTGTGTGTGTGTGTGTGTGTGTGTGTGTGCGTGTGTATGTGTGTATTTTTAGGCATGTAATATTATGGTATGTATGTAATTATTTAATTATGTATAGCTTGTAGTGAAGTATATATGTGTATATTCATATATATATATATATATATATATATATATATATATATATATATATATATATATATATAATAATAAATTAGAAATATTTCTAAATCAAGAATACTTTTAATGAATATATTTAATCAAAGCCTTTCGCCGATAAAACAGTATCAGCATCTCCAGGAAAATAATTATCTAATAAAATATTTTTACAAAATTAAATCATATGTGCTACAAACGACCATATGTTTATAAGTATTGCACTTTATGTAATTTTTTCTATAACATCAATGACCTTATAAATAGTTTGTGCCTTGAGCTCACTTGAGTTTGTTCATCAATTAATTTGTCTTTAACTTTATACTTATAAATTTCCAATGTTTCAAATATATTCATTTTTAATGCTTTATTTAATTCTTTTATTAATTTCATCTTTTCTATTTCCGAAAATTCGTGTTCATTTGGTTTGATATAAGCGCTTAAATATTCTTTGTATCTTTCTTTTAATTTCTTTTTTGTTTGTCCTACATATAATTTATTACAAGTTTGACATTTTATATTATATACTCCATTTCTGTCGTGCATATTATTTTGATTTTTGTTATTGTTTATTAAATTTTTAATTTTATTATCAGTTTTATATGTAATTTGTAAATTTGTTTCTTTAAATAATCTTGTAATTTTATTTATTTTGTTACTAGTGAATGTAAAAGTTGTAGAAATATGTTCCAAACAGGATTCAAATGAGAGTACAAACTCGATTTTCAGTGCAGATACAATACGAAAGGGAGAGAGAAGAGTGTAAATTCTAACTAAATATATTAGTTTTATAAAATTTTAATTTCTAAATACAAATAATTCAATATAACAATAATATAAGACTATTTACTTTAATTCACATTTTTCAAATGAAAACATTCTTAAGAGCGTCTGATAACAAATGTCTAGGTAATATCTCATTACGCAAAATTAAATGTTTTTCTCAAATAAAATGTCTCCTTCGTTCAGGGTCCGATTTAACCAGTGCCAGTGCTAGACAATAGGACACTACCACGCCATCACTCTACGTCACAGATCTTACGTAAACACTGATATGATAAAACAAAATGCGAATACATTTAAGGTCTTACATACATCTCAGTACTTGTAACCTCTTGATTATGCTAAATATGTTAGCGAAATGTACGTAAAGGTTGTGTAAAAATTTGTAGCAAGGATTTATAATTGTTTATTGATTGTAACTCACTACTCTGATCGTATTCGCTGTTGTAAGCGTAGCCTATATATTGAGTAGAAACGCCACTGCCTGACCGCAATCTGTCTTCAGTTCTATTAGTGATGCGATCCAACCCTCTCTGGTGACTTTCCCCATCAATAACTGCTAGCGCGTTCGATAACCTTCCTCCCTCTTGACGTAATAATTATCACTCTCTCAATGTCTCTACCAACATAAGTCTCAGCTAGAAAGTCTATCTATTTATTCTTTCGTCAATTCGTGTTGTACAAAAAACTACTTTAAAAAAGTAACATTCCTTAAGTAAATTTATTCCAGACTAAACAAATCATTGGCAGGTAAACAAATTGAGACGGTCATTGTATCTTTAATCAGTCTAAAACATTTTGGCAGTAAAATGTCTGGGTAGAGTTTGAAAGGGAGCCAAAGCTCAGCTCCTTCGTTAAAGTAAAAGATCATCCCTTATCTTATAATGTACAAGCCTTTCCACGAAAATCCGCCTATGGAACGTAGTTTATAATTACGGTAATAAAAGGTTTATATCTGTTACGACTTCTCCGACGTCACCGCTGTATTTAAAATGTCAAGATGAAGTAAAAGTGATAATATTAAATATAGTGAAGTGAAGAGAGTGAGTAACAGCTAAGCTGGAAGAAATCGAATAAAATATTTAGTTTTGGAGTTGACGTTAAAGTGTAAATAAAATTCTCTTATAAATACGGCAATAACTTACAAGGATTAACTATAATAATACAAACTTAGTGAAGTATATTATTTACTATGCAGATTAAATTAGGTAGAGCTTAGCTAGACAGAATATTAAATAGTCTACTCAAAATATCACTACACACTTGTTTATCAGTACGCACAGAGTAACATGTCGCCTTCATCAGTGATCGCCTAACATGGTCCCTCAGGTTAAAACGACATGGTCGTCGAAACTACTCTGTGTGATGTAGTAAACTAGTGTGTTGTGATATCTTGAGTTAACTGTTAATATTTACGGGTGTATTGTGAGGATAATGCACTGGAAGAAACTATGGAAATTATTTGGGATAAATATACATTTTTCCAAAATCCGTTATAAATTCTACAACCATAGACGCTCTTTTGTAGGGGACGTTTTGTACACTCTAATTGACTAGAACGTTATGTAAATGGCTCATTAATAAAAATTAGGTTAGGTTCAACGTTCGTAATGATTGGTGTTTGCGATTACCTCTTGTTCGAAAGAATCACATGAGGTTTGGTCGTTATAATTAATAATTATGTTGTTTGTTAATGATATTAATAAACGAGAACCTGGAAGCAAACTTCTTACGTCTCGCTCACCCCGATGACTTCATTATAATGGAATAAGTTTTCTTACAAGGTTGGAAGGTTTGTTATGGACACGGACCAGGCTTAATGCCTTTGCCACAATCTGAATCGCATTTTATCTGAATCCCTTCTCTATTCATACCCTCAAGGAATTGCTTTTGAGGTTTAGCATGAACACATATTACTATTGCGTTTAGGGGAATACAACGCCTTAAAGCATTTATCAGCCATGTATTCAAATCCAGGACATCCATTATGCGATTTATGCATCGATAGTACAGATTCGATGCTACAGCCAACGATTTATAAATCTAATACTTTTTTCATTTTGTTTTATTTAAAGTTTTAAAGTTGTTAAAGAGTTCTATTACTTTATTGTTAGGTTCGTGACCTACTGCTGGACAGATTCTTAGCTACGACAGAAATTTGAACATTAGAAATGCAGTTAAAATGATTGCAATAAAGGCGAGAACTTTCCTACCTTCTCTCATGTACTTGTGCTTTCCTTTACAAATGAATTGAAGAGTTTTGCCATGCTTAACTTTCGCCGCTTATTTTAGTCACCTGCAAGTAGGTTTCTATTACAAGTAGTTTATACAGGGTTGTCATGTTCCTCTTTCTCCTCTCCTGTATATTAGTAGAGATTACAAATAGATTAAAAAGGATTACTATGCTTCTTTTTCTCCTTTCCTGTATATGGGTGGAGATTACAAAATGATTATCCAGGGTTCTCATGTTTCTCTTTCTCCTTTCCTGTATATTGTTTGAGAAAACCATACAAACATTATGCAAACCATAAGCATTAAACGAGGTTGCAATGCTTCTCTTTCCCCTCGGAACAATTATTTAAAAACCAACTATAAATTCCTCACTGAGTGTTATCTCTGTTGCATTAACAGAACTAATTTTTTATTGGAAAAACAGTTCAATCGCACAGACTTACCAACATTTACTTTCTTAAAGGTAAAACGTAATGAAATATAACATTACGTTATTTGATAAAATGACACGATAACTTGAAGTGTTAGACTGCACAGGGACCAGATGTACTTTGAAGAGAGCTTTTTCTTCTACTCCATCTAATCTCTCATTCCCAGAAGACGTTTTTATCACTGCTAAATCTTTGATTTCTTTTTATTTCTCTCTCCCCTATTCGTCACGTGATCCTACTCTAAATATTGCTTCATTTTTTAAATGAAATTTTAATTTTGACTTTAAAACATAAAAAATATTGCTCGATTAAATTACAATAAAGTTGTGATTTCAAGCCACAAGTTAATTACAGTTAAGTTCTCATAAATGTCTAGATAAAGTAATATTTTATAGCACTTTGCGTAGTCACAGCCATCTTGTTAATTCAATTTTTACTATAAAAATGGCGTCTACCCAACAAACCCAGTAATTAATTCACGATATAAAATGAAGGAAGACAAGTAGAATTTCTATAGCTTTCGAAAAGCTTTTTATAGTGGCGTAAAAAGAATATAAAATAATTATATTAAGAGATGAAAGCAGTCGTAACTAATAATGGATAAAAACAACAGAAAAAAATTTAAAAAAGAAATATGTTGAAGGTAGGGAACAAAATAAAAAAAAGAAGAGGGGTTAAGGAAAAATAATAAAGCAGAGGGACAGAAAAAAATAAACAAGTTGGAAAAAGTGAGACGAATTAAACAAGGAGTAAGGTCTAATATAACATGTAAGAGATGAACAACGGGCGACGAGAGGAATGTATTGTACAATAGAAGAGGAAAAAAACGGAATTAATATGATAATGAGGAAGACAACGAAAAGAAAAGGGGGGAAATATGAAGAGATCTAGAAAGTTGGAAAAAAAACAGAAGTCGGTAAAATATTTTAAAAAACCGTCATGGAATAAATAACAACAATAAAATAAATAAATCTGTTTGAAGGCAATATTAGAATATTGAGAGAATGAAGGAAATTTAAAGAATAGCAAATTAAAGAGCAGGAGGAAAATTAAAATAGAAGTTTAGGAAAGAGAAAGAAATAACAGCAAGAGAAGAGAAATAAGAGTTTTAACAAGTTTATGTGAACCTCTTAACAGAATTTACCATGTGAAGGTGTTTCCATGACACCAATAGCGATTGCTCATTTTAGAACATTCGGTGATTCCCGCTGACTAGTGAGCAAGGTCAACTCAAACACTGACGTATTCCTATGACTCCAGCATAAAGGAATCCAAAAGCATAAACGTATGGGCCATAATAGTGACGTCTTGCCCCTGGGAGATGCGATTGATCCTCCCAGAACTTTCGGTGACTAGTAAGCAAGAACCTCTCAAACACGGACGTATTCCTCTGACTCCAGTATAAAGGAGTCCAAAAGCCTTAACGTATGGTCTATAATAGTGACGTCTTGGCCCTGGGAGATGCGATTGATCCTCCTAGAACTTTCGGTGACTAGTAAGCAAGAACCTCTCAAACACGGACGTATTCCCATGACTCCAGCATAAAGGAGTCCAAAAGCCTCAACTTATGGTCTATAATAGTGACGTCTTGGCCCTGGGAGATGCGATTGATCCTCCTAGAACTTTCGGTGACTAGTAAGCAAGAACCTCTCAAACTCGGATGTATTCCCATGACTCCAACATAAAGGAGTCCAAAAGCCTTAAAGTGTATAATAGTGTAATAGTATAATAGTGACGTCTTGGCCCTGGGAGGGGCGATTGATCTTCCTTGAACTTTCGGTGACTAGTGAGCAAGAACCTCTCAAACACGGAGAGTTTTTAATGAATCCAGCATAAAGGAGTCTAATAGCCTTAACGTATTGGCTATAATAGTGACGTCTTGTCCCTGGGAGAGGCGATTGCTCCTCCTAGAACGTTTAGTGATTCCAGCTGACTATTGAGTAAGGTCATCTCAAACACATAGGTGTTCAAACGACTCAAGCAATAAGGACCCCAAAGGCCTAAAATAAAACCTGTATTAGTGACCGTATTTGCCTTGGGAGAGGGGATTGCTTCTCGTAGAGCCTTCGGCATCTCCCACTGACTAGTGAGCAAGGTCTTCTCAAACACGGAGGAAACATATGACATATTGGGAAGTTTATTCAGAGGAAGTTTATTGTGGTCTTATCCCTGTATTTATTTAAGGGTGATCGTTATAAATATTTTTAGTCGTCATTCATAATTGGGCAATTCAACTACATGCATTTAAATGGTTGCTTAGAACCTAAAAGGAATGTTAAATTTTATAATGTAAATAACAATGCTGTAACATAAAGAATTTAAAATAAAATCGTAAAAATACATTAAACATTAGTAGCGGTTGGAGACATTCATTCTACGGCCTTCTTTATCTCATAGAATCAGTTCATATTGAGTGTTCAAATGGAATGAGAATTTTGTAATCTTTTATAAAGATATTAAGAAAAAGACGGAAGTATGATTAGCTGTGCTAATGAAAAATCTTCATTTTATTAAAGCAAGAAGGAGATGAAAGAGAGAATATCAATGTTAATTACGAATTTTACTACCGAGTGGGTATTAACTTGATGCAAGGAAGTCGACTTCTGGTT
The DNA here is from genome assembly GCA_036971475.1 of Prosapia bicincta. Classification (NCBI taxonomy): domain Eukaryota; kingdom Metazoa; phylum Arthropoda; class Insecta; order Hemiptera; family Cercopidae; genus Prosapia; species Prosapia bicincta. The sequence continues at coordinate 20,980,182 of JBAIZL010000002.1, read as the reverse complement.
TTGCAATCCATAGGGAGGTGGATTAATTGAGGGAAATAATGCCGTCTCGCAACCATTGACTTACCACTTCTGCTGAATCAAAGATATAATAATGTTAACTACATCTATTGATATATTATTTCTAGTGGCGTTTTCATTTGAAATATCGGATTTATAGGACATTTTGTTACATTATGTTCAATGCAGAAAACATTTTCTATTTGTCAGTTTTTGAGAGATTCGATGTTTTATTGACAAGTAATACAATAATACCTATCGGGTGGCTCTTGCGTCCGGTAATTACACTGACGAATGGTGTTTGAATAAACATGTATTTATTCTGACAGTTGTACATAATGTTATATTTAGTTTCAAATTATAGGAAATGAAGTTTGGCTACATATCATGTGAAACAATTAATAAAAAAATCCACTCATGTAAAGCTGCTCCACAGGGTAAATATTTAAATTGGAGTTTCACGTGGGAATGTTTAGAACTCATTTCCATGTAATTATCCACTAAATATAATTTTGAGAAGCATGCGTTTAAGCATAATGCAAATATTTCTCTGTGTTATGAGACAAAATCCCTGTTCACACAAGGGGTTGGGGTAGCAAGGATCAGAGTAAGGAAACACGAGTTCAATCTCGGAACTTAGTAAAGCATTAATCTCATTTAAACTAACATTAAACTAATTTAACCCAGTCTGTTCCGATTAAACACACACACACACACACACACACACAAACGCCCACACAGCAATTTCATTTATAAATATTATGATCCCTCTCTCTCTCTCTCTCTCTCTCTCTCTCTCTATATATATATATATATATATATATATATATATATATATATCTGTGTTTCTATGTGTGTAAATAAAGAGGGGAAGAATGGTAGGGAGAAACTGGAGGCTTCCAGGATTGGCCGAAGAAAGTGCACAAAAAATAGGAAATACACTAGTTTGGCAATCTGCGTAATACAAATGCACAAATAACTACCAAACAATTAACTAGAATATAAGATGGCTTAATTCTAGACCCTTCTGAACATCTATACCTAAGTCTTTCAATAGCCTTAAAAACCAAATTGTAATATTTCGCTAAAATAAGTTATATTATCACAAGCTATTCTTCTTTTATATAAGAAAGCTTATCACAAGCTTTATTCTCGATTTTAAAGTCTAGTAATTTAAGTTTGAAAGCCCATGTTCATTGGAAAGCCAAGTTTGTTCTGTCGTAGGTGTCAGTTTCGTCCACTAGAAGCCATTATGTTTGAATTTGGAATAACTGAGAGAGGATGCTGATGCCTTAATTGTACGTGAATTTAACTTTGCATAAAGTTTAACGTTTAAAATGCCTTTAGTAAAACTAATAGAATTTAAAAACTAACAACAGGGTAAGCGTGTTTAAGTAATAAGTAAATAGGATTGGGTTTCGTTCCAGACATTTTATTTGTAATTTGCTAAAGGCATTAAAGCTTTTGTAGGGATATTTGAGGTGTGTAGATTGATATATCGATCTCGTGCTACTATTAATTTGCTTTCGAGTTTCCTTATAAATCTGATCTGAACAAGCTTTGTAAACTCTAAATACTTTTCTAATTATTACAGGATTACAAATAAATGTATGTAACAAACAAAATGAATAGTTGAATAGTTGCTTAGAAAACACCAAGAACACTCACTTAGTCTTATCAACTCTTTGTCGCTTGGAAAATACAAGAACGAACTACTTCAATACTGGCAATAGCTGAATAAAATGTACTCAGTACATGATTCTCATGCCGTATGTTAGCCCATGTTATAATAAAGGCTGTACAAGGTGGGGATCAATTCCGTGTTGCGTTGTTATAGGTTTAAATTCAGCTTATAGTCCAGAACAGCATTCTCCAGTTTTTTTAAACCTCATGAACAAATAATTTATAAGCGTAATCCCCTCGCGAGGAGAATTTCCATTACGAGGGTTACGACCTTGAACCATATATAGGCTTTAAATACCATTTATATAGACAGACCATCTTATACTATGCAGTTATGTAATTGTTGAAATTTTTGTTCATGAACGATAAAATACTCAGAGTGGGGATCATGTCAGATGTAATATGGACACTGGAATAATTATATGTATTCCACGTTATCGGTTGTTCACATCATGCCAATAATTTACTCTTGTCCCAGAAACTACGGGATTATGTCTATGATTAAATCTCTCATTTTTATCCACATCTTTAAACATCCACTTCGTATGGCCTTGATAGAGATTCGAAGTAATTGGTGTGACCTACGGAACTCGAAATTCTTCCCTTGTTTTTCTCCTGAGTAATTTTTATTAATTAACCTTACTTCAATTTACCTTATACGTATTCAAAATACTATTCTCCTTTAGACAGCATACAATGTTGATAGTAAAATGAAAAAAATCATACCGTAATGAGTTTATGTTAGGTTAAATGTAAAGTTTCAGTTTGGTGCAATTGTTAGGTTAGGTTAGGTTGTAAGTGATACGTTACTTAGACATGCCAATGAGAAGAGCATATAGCCCGCGTGTAAGCCATCAAAAATTAATAAATTAAAAGTTAATAGATTTAGGAGAGATAAAAGGCTAATAAAAAAAGGAAGGAAGCAAAAGTCCACGTGAAGATTCAGCACAGTACTGTCGATGCGCTGTTCGTATATTAATTTAATTTATAATATTGTGGAATTACGCCGCCGATCGTTATTATAAAATATTGATTTCACCATTACAGTCTTCTCATAGCTAGTGTGATTGGCTGATCAGTGCTGCATAAAGCTCTATAAAAACTCGCCAACAATCCCATAAAGCCTACTCAAGTCAGGAGTTTACAATCCTAGTTTTTTCATCTACGTTCCGAGAGATTTCATTATGGAAACATTGGGTTTCAATTTATTAAGAAAGTTTTTTCCAAGTTTGTTCTCTGAAATATGCTGATAATATTTTGTTCATAAAGAAAATTGGAAGCCAAGTATTTTTAAATTTATATATAAACAAGATATATAAAAAAATATTTTATAAAGTCAATTCATACTTGTGTAAAGATATCAATATAGTAACGTTTTATTAAATAATTACAATTAATATAAATTAACATAACCTATGCGTTAAAACAGCTGTTTTACCACATAACCTATAACATAAAATCAATTGTGTTATGAAATCACTTAATTTAAGCCAAATGAGAATGAGTGAGTATATTGCATAACTTGCCCCTTTCGTGAAAAGTTTTTCTCCCATAGAAAACTATGATTTATTTATTATTAAATTTAATTATTGAATTGATATTTGTAAAAACAGTATCAACATCAATTGCCATTCACTATATGTTTTAAAAAAATATATTTCGACTTGAGTATTTGAAAACAAGTAATTTATTAACGATCAAATATTTTAACAAGAAATATATAAGGAGCAAAATTGCCTATCAAAAAGCTGAAGACTCAGAAACTGAAAAGGGTTTAGCGAAGAAACCCAAATCGGCCAAGACGGCTGCACGAAATAACAAATAGAAAAGAACGACCCTCCGCGGGACGAAGGAGAACCCATAGAACATATTAAAAAAATAGACCAGTTAGGAACATGAAACCAACTGATAGAGGATAAGTGGGATAAGTATTAGGCGTGACTAAAGTGCCTAGTAGACCCGGAAGGAGGAAAGAAGCTATTAAGACAATACGTACGGGGAGAGAGCATAACCGTTTAGGAGGTATTCTAAAAAGCGATAAGTAATAATTGTAGTGTAACATTGCTAAAAAAGGCAAAATACTCGTAAAGCCATTGTACGTAATAAATAAAATATATTTTAACACAATTAAATTAACAGAAAAATATCAAGTAGAAGTATACCTCTAGACTGAGTAAACATTGCGAGAGGAAAATATGTGAACTACTAACAGACCGAAAAACATTGCTACCAAAGAGGGGGATGCTAGCAGCACTATTACTGGACCGAGTAAACATTGCGAGTGAAAAATATGTGAACTACTAACAGACCGAAAAACATTGCGATCGAAGAGGGGGATGCTAGCAGCACTATTACTGGACCGAGTAAACATTGCGAGCGAGAAACGTGTAAACTTCTGCTACTGTGTTGCTAGTTCTCCTCTTCCCCCGCATTGTT
>JBAIZL010000002.1:20968566-20971066 GCA_036971475.1 Prosapia bicincta | reverse complement strand
TTTTTCTCCTGAGTAATTTTTATTAATTAACCTTACTTCAATTTACCTTATACGTATTCAAAATACTATTCTCCTTTAGACAGCATACAATGTTGATAGTAAAATGAAAAAAATCATACCGTAATGAGTTTATGTTAGGTTAAATGTAAAGTTTCAGTTTGGTGCAATTGTTAGGTTAGGTTAGGTTGTAAGTGATACGTTACTTAGACATGCCAATGAGAAGAGCATATAGCCCGCGTGTAAGCCATCAAAAATTAATAAATTAAAAGTTAATAGATTTAGGAGAGATAAAAGGCTAATAAAAAAAGGAAGGAAGCAAAAGTCCACGTGAAGATTCAGCACAGTACTGTCGATGCGCTGTTCGTATATTAATTTAATTTATAATATTGTGGAATTACGCCGCCGATCGTTATTATAAAATATTGATTTCACCATTACAGTCTTCTCATAGCTAGTGTGATTGGCTGATCAGTGCTGCATAAAGCTCTATAAAAACTCGCCAACAATCCCATAAAGCCTACTCAAGTCAGGAGTTTACAATCCTAGTTTTTTCATCTACGTTCCGAGAGATTTCATTATGGAAACATTGGGTTTCAATTTATTAAGAAAGTTTTTTCCAAGTTTGTTCTCTGAAATATGCTGATAATATTTTGTTCATAAAGAAAATTGGAAGCCAAGTATTTTTAAATTTATATATAAACAAGATATATAAAAAAATATTTTATAAAGTCAATTCATACTTGTGTAAAGATATCAATATAGTAACGTTTTATTAAATAATTACAATTAATATAAATTAACATAACCTATGCGTTAAAACAGCTGTTTTACCACATAACCTATAACATAAAATCAATTGTGTTATGAAATCACTTAATTTAAGCCAAATGAGAATGAGTGAGTATATTGCATAACTTGCCCCTTTCGTGAAAAGTTTTTCTCCCATAGAAAACTATGATTTATTTATTATTAAATTTAATTATTGAATTGATATTTGTAAAAACAGTATCAACATCAATTGCCATTCACTATATGTTTTAAAAAAATATATTTCGACTTGAGTATTTGAAAACAAGTAATTTATTAACGATCAAATATTTTAACAAGAAATATATAAGGAGCAAAATTGCCTATCAAAAAGCTGAAGACTCAGAAACTGAAAAGGGTTTAGCGAAGAAACCCAAATCGGCCAAGACGGCTGCACGAAATAACAAATAGAAAAGAACGACCCTCCGCGGGACGAAGGAGAACCAATAGAACATATTAAAAAAATAGACCAGTTAGGAACATGAAACCAACTGATAGAGGATAAGTGGGATAAGTATTAGGCGTGACTAAAGTGCCTAGTAGACCCGGAAGGAGGAAAGAAGCTATTAAGACAATACGTACGGGGAGAGAGCATAACCGTTTAGGAGGTATGCTAAAAAGCGATAAGTAATAATTGTAGTGTAACATTGCTAAAAAAGGCAAAATACTCGTAAAGCCATTGTACGTAATAAATAAAATATATTTTAACACAATTAAATTAACAGAAAAATATCAAGTAGAAGTATACCTCTAGACTGAGTAAACATTGCGAGAGGAAAATATGTGAACTACTAACAGACCGAAAAACATTGCTACCAAAGAGGGGGATGCTAGCAGCACTATTACTGGACCGAGTAAACATTGCGAGTGAAAAATATGTGAACTACTAACAGACCGAAAAACATTGCGATCGAAGAGGGGGATGCTAGCAGCACTATTACTGGACCGAGTAAACATTGCGAGCGAGAAACGTGTAAACTTCTGCTACTGTGTTGCTAGTTCTCCTCTTCCCCCGCATTGTTTATTCGGTCAGGTAGCAGGAATATTTACTTACCTTATAATGTCTGACCAAAACTATCTACCGATTTGTTCCGCACACTAATAATACATTTATTTAAGAAGGAATTTATTTAACGAATATGAATAATATTATTATGGGTAAACGATACAACAAAGACATCCAATCAATTTCAAAGGAAAGTAAATTTTTAAGGTATCAATTAAAGTTACAGAGCATTTGCAGGACAGTCGATGTGGAAACAGGTGATGTCTGAGCTTGAGATATAAAGGATTTGCAACTGGAGTACAATGGAAGGCCAGGTAAGGCCCAGTCTCTTGTTGAAATGTAAGGGAATGTTTTATCAGTGTAAGGGACAGTTTTTAAACAACTGTTAGTTCATTCATTAAAGATGATAATTAGAAAAAAAAAAATTTATGTGGGAGAAAAACGTTTAAAAAAAAGGGCAAGGTATGCAATATACTTTGTCTTTGGTTACATTTGGCTTAAAATAAATGATAATACAGCTGATTTTATGTTATAGGCTATGTTGAAGAACAGCTGTTTTAACGGATAGGTTGTGTTACTTTATTTATATTAGTTGTAATGATTTAATAAAAGAACCTATCATTTTTTTTCTTGACTTGAGCAGAAATTGATTTTATAAAAAAGTTTTGTTCACATTTTGTATTTATA
>JBAIZL010000002.1:20956066-20963566 GCA_036971475.1 Prosapia bicincta | reverse complement strand
AAAACATACTACCATATAAACCATTAAATTAGATAAAATGTGCTGCTATTCGTCTTGAAAGACACTACGTCTAACTTCACAATGAACTAGACGAAAGTTAATAAATGACCTACGTAACGGGAAAAAACAAAAATATGGTCAAAGAATGTTCTCGTATAAAAGTTTTATTTCTTTACTTGTTTTCAACGAACTAAAAGATTCCTAACAGAGGTATTTCTCTACGATCAAAGAACCCGAAACGGAAAACCCATTTCCTCATCTAACGATAAAATGAAAACTATTTCTTCAATGTTATGTTTTAGAACATATCAGAACGCTCATTCGAAAGAGACCAATGAAACAATAAACTCTTTATGATAAGAAACAATAAAAAGCTAAATTAAAAGTAAACAGATAGAAAGTAAAGTAAAAGCCTCGAAACATACTATGTACCATATTAAACAGTCCCACAATTTTATGTTTTTACAAAAAACGAACATACCTTCTTGAAACATTGTACCAAATAATAATGTTGCATCCAATCAAGAGCGTAATTTGTGAACGTGATTTTTAACCTTAAAAATGCAATTTAAAAAAGCAATTGCTCGCAATTGATTTAGTTTTACGTTGTGCAATAACGTCTCATATTGTCCTAATCGTGTTTTTAATTCAATGAAAGGTATTGGCAGGTAGAAGTGAAATATGTATCAAATTGATAATATTTACATTTGTGCTTAGATTTACAAAAACTAATTTGAACATAGCAACCGACACGCTCCAAAGGGACGCTATTGACAAAATAAGAAACTAATACCTAACAGAAAACTATCTGATCTTGAAAGCGGGGAGAAATCAATGTGAAGGCGGTTAGGACGCTGGAAATGTAGTGGGCGGGTAGTCTGTTGGTAAAGCGTAAGCGTTGTTCTTATATTCGTACCTTTGTATGTAAGAGATATTATTGACATTTTAACAATAAACCGAATCAATTTATATTTGAGTGAAAATATAAACGTGACTAATTAGGTACGTAGTATGCAAGTATTGTAGTTAACCTGGAGTTCTGGGGTTCGATTACCGCTAGAGTTAAATAATTTATGTGAGTTTTGTAGCCCACAGATGGAGTCTGCTTGTGAAAATAAGTAAGCAGTGTACAATCTAGGGTAATAAAGGGCGGTTAAAACGACACATAACGGTCACAGAAGGATTCTCAACCCGACTCTACTTAGCTATGATAATAGCAAAAACATTAATATTCTGAATACAGGAACGTAACACGGTGACGACAACTCACTGTTTAAATACCCTTTTTGCAGTAGTCAATGTCTTGGAATACATTTAACGTTAATGGCGCCTCCTACTGATACAAATTCTGCTTACTTCCTTCTAGCCTCCTTCTAATGCGCTTTTAAACAGACACACATACAAATACACACACACACACACACACACACACACACACACACACACTCACTCACTCACTCACTCACTTACACTCACTCACACAAACACACAAACACACACACACACACACACACACACACACACACTCACTCACTTACACCCACTCACACAAACACACACAAACACACATACACACACACACACACACACACACACACACACACACACACACAGAAACAAACACACACACACACACACACACACAAAACACACACACACACACACACACACACACACACACACACACACACACACACACACACACACCACACATAGAACACACGTTTGCGCGCGAGGACATACACTGATACAATTGAAGTCGAAACTTCAAAAATACAAACACATAGAATGTCACATTGACCTTGTGACATAACGTCATTGGCTTTTTCTTGTGTATTATTACTAATCTTATAAAAATTTAATTTTACCCAATAAACTAGTGCCATGATCCAATCTGTAGGAACAACCAGATCATCACATTATGCTCAATGCAGAAAACATTTTCTATTTGTCAGTTTTTGAGAGATTCGATGTTTTATTGACAAGTAATACAATAATACCTATCGGGTGGCTCTTGCGTCCGGTAATTACACTGACGAATGGTGTTTGAATAAACATGTATTTATTCTGACAGTTGTACATAATGTTATATTTAGTTTCAAATTATAGGAAATGAAGTTTGGCTACATATCATGTGAAACAATTAATAAAAAAATCCACTCATGTAAAGCTGCTCCACAGGGTAAATATTTAAATTGGAGTTTCACGTGGGAATGTTTAGAACTCATTTCCATGTAATTATCCACTAAATATAATTTTGAGAAGCATGCGTTTAAGCATAATGCAAATATTTCTCTGTGTTATGAGACAAAATCCCTGTTCACACAAGGGGTTGGGGTAGCAAGGATCAGAGTAAGGAAACACGAGTTCAATCTCGGAACTTAGTAAAGCATTAATCTCATTTAAACTAACATTAAACTAATTTAACCCAGTCTGTTCCGATTAAACACACACACACACACACACACACAAACGCCCACACAGCAATTTCATTTATAAATATTATGATCCCTCTCTCTCTCTCTCTCTCTCTCTCTCTCTATATATATATATATATATATATATATATATATATATATATATATATATCTGTGTTTCTATGTGTGTAAATAAAGAGGGGAAGAATGGTAGGGAGAAACTGGAGGCTTCCAGGATTGGCCGAAGAAAGTGCACAAAAAATAGGAAATACACTAGTTTGGCAATCTGCGTAATACAAATGCACAAATAACTACCAAACAATTAACTAGAATATAAGATGACTTAATTCTAGACCCTTCTGAACATCTAAACCTAAGTCTTTCAATAGCCTTAAAAACCAAATTGTAATATTTCGCTAAAATAAGTTATATTATCACAAGCTATTCTTCTTTTATATAAGAAAGCTTATCACAAGCTTTATTCTCGATTTTAAAGTCTAGTAATTTAAGTTTGAAAGCCCATGTTCATTGGAAAGCCAAGTTTGTTCTGTCGTAGGTGTCAGTTTCGTCCACTAGAAGCCATTATGTTTGAATTTGGAATAACTGAGAGAGGATGCTGATGCCTTAATTGTACGCGAATTTAACTTTGCATAAAGTTTAACGTTTAAAATGCCTTTAGTAAAACTAATAGAATTTAAAAACTAACAACAGGGTAAGCGTGTTTAAGTAATAAGTACATAGGATTGGGTTTCGTTCCAGACATTTTATTTGTAATTTGCTAAAGGCATTAAAGCTTTTGTAGGGATATTTGAGGTGTGTAGATTGATATATCGATCTCGTGCTACTATTAATTTGCTTTCGAGTTTCCTTATAAATCTGATCTGAACAAGCTTTGTAAACTCTAAATACTTTTCTAATTATTACAGGATTACAAATAAATGTATGTAACAAACAAAATGAATAGTTGAATAGTTGCTTAGAAAACACCAAGAACACTCACTTAGTCTTATCAACTCTTTGTCGCTTGGAAAATACAAGAACGAACTACTTCAATACTGGCAATAGCTGAATAAAATGTACTCAGTACATGATTCTCATGCCGTATGTTAGCCCATGTTATAATAAAGGCTGTACAAGGTGGGGATCAATTCCGTGTTGCGTTGTTATAGGTTTAAATTCAGCTTATAGTCCAGAACAGCATTCTCCAGTTTTTTTAAACCTCATGAACAAATAATTTATAAGCGCAATCCCCTCGCGAGGAGAATTTCCATTACGAGGGTTACGACCTTGAACCATATATAGGCTTTAAATACCATTTATATAGACAGACCATCTTATACTATGCAGTTATGTAATTGTTAAAATTTTTGTTCATGAACGATAAAATACTCAGAGTGGGGATCATGTCAGATGTAATATGGACACTGGAATAATTATATGTATTCCACGTTATCGGTCGTTCACATCATGCCAATAATTTACTCTTGTCCCAGAAACTACGGGATTATGTCTATGATTAAATCTCTCATTTTTATCCACATCTTTAAACATCCACTTCGTATGGCCTTGATAGAGATTCGAAGTAATTGGTGTGACCTACGGAACTCGAAATTCTTCCCTTGTTTTTCTCCTGAGTAATTTTTATTAATTAACCTTACTTCAATTTACCTTATACGTATTCAAAATACTATTCTCCTTTAGACAGCATACAATGTTCATAGTAAAATGAAAAAAATCATACCGTAATGAGTTTATGTTAGGTTAAATGTAAAGTTTCAGTTTGGTGCAATTGTTAGGTTAGGTTAGGTTGTAAGTGATACGTTACTTAGACATGCCAATGAGAAGAGCATATAGCCCGCGTGTAAGCCATCAAAAATTAATAAATTAAAAGTTAATAGATTTAGGAGAGATAAAAGGCTAATAAAAAAAGGAAGGAAGCAAAAGTCCACGTGAAGATTCAGCACAGTACTGTCGATGCGCTGTTCGTAAATTAATTTAATTTATAATATTGTGGAATTACGCCGCCGATCGTTATTATAAAATATTGATTTCACCATTACAGTCTTCTCATAGCTAGTGTGATTGGCTGATCAGTGCTGCATAAAGCTCTATAAAAACTCGCCAACAATCCCATAAAGCCTACTCAAGTCAGGAGTTTACAATCCTAGTTTTTTCATCTACGTTCCGAGAGATTTCATTATGGAAACATTGGGTTTCAATTTATTAAGAAAGTTTTTTCCAAGTTTGTTCTCTGAAATATGCTGATAATATTTTGTTCATAAAGAAAATTGGAAGCCAAGTATTTTTAAATTTATATATAAACAAGATATATAAAAAATATTTTATAAAGTCAATTCATACTTGTGTAAAGATATCAATATAGTAACGTTTTATTAAATAATTACAATTAATATAAATTAACATAACCTATGCGTTAAAACAGCTGTTTTACCACATAACCTATAACATAAAATCAATTGTGTTATGAAATCACTTAATTTAAGCCAAATGAGAATGAGTGAGTATATTGCATAACTTGCCCCTTTCGTGAAAAGTTTTTCTCCCATAGAAAACTATGATTTATTTATTATTAAATTTAATTATTGAATTGATATTTGTAAAAACAGTATCAGCATCAATTGCCATTCACTATATGTTTAAAAAAAATATATTTCGACTTGAGTATTTGAAAACAAGTAATTTATTAACGATCAAATATTTTAACAAGAAATATATAAGGAGCAAAATTGCCTATCAAAAAGCTGAAGACTCAGAAACTGAAAAGGGTTTAGCGAAGAAACCCAAATCGGCCAAGACGGCTGCACGAAATAACAAATAGAAAAGAACGACCCTCCGCGGGACGAAGGAGAACCAATAGAACATATTAAAAAAATAAACCAGTTAGGAACATGAAACCAACTGATAGAGGATAAGTGGCATAAGTATTAGGCGTGACTAAAGTGCCTAGTAGACCCGGAAGGAGGAAAGAAGCTATTAAGACAATACGTACGGGGAGAGAGCATAACCGTTTAGGAGGTATTCTAAAAAGCGATAAGTAATAATTGTAGTGTAACATTGCTAGAAAAGGCAAAATACTCGTAAAGCCATTGTACGTAATAAATAAAATATATTTTAACACAATTAAATTAACAGAAAAATATCAAGTAGAAGTATACCTCTAGACTGAGTAAACATTGCGAGAGGAAAATATGTGAACTACTAACAGACCGAAAAACATTGCTACCAAAGAGGGGGATGCTAGCAGCACTATTACTGGACCGAGTAAACATTGCGAGTGAAAAATATGTGAACTACTAACAGACCGAAAAACATTGCGATCGAAGAGGGGGATGCTAGCAGCACTATTACTGGACCGAGTAAACATTGCGAGCGAGAAACCTGTAAACTACTGCTACTGTGTTGCTAGTTCTCCTCTTCCCCCGCATTGTTTATTCGGTCAGGTAGCAGGAATATTTACTTACCTTATAATGTCTGACCAAAACTATCTACCGATTTGTTCCGCACACTAATAATACATTGTGACCTACGGAACTCGAAATTCTTCCCTTGTTTTTCTCCTGAGTAATTTTTATTAATTAACCTTACTTCAATTTACCTTATACGTATTCAAAATACTATTCTCCTTTAGACAGCATACAATGTTGATAGTAAAATGAAAAAATCATACCGTAATGAGTTTATGTTAGGTTAAATTTAAAGTTTCAGTTTGGTGCAATTGTTAGGTTAGGTTAGGTTGTAAGTGATACGTTACTTAGACATACCAATGAGAAGAGCATATAGCCCGCGTGTAAGCCATCAAAAATTAATAAATTAAAAGTTAATAGATTTAGGAGAGATAAAAGGCTAATAAAAAAAGGAAGGAAGCAAAAGTCCACGTGAAGATTCAGCACAGTACTGTCATTGCGCTGTTCGTATATTAATTTAATTTATAATATTGTGGAATTACGCCGCCGATCGTTATTATAAAATATTGATTTCACCATTACAGTCTTCTCATAGCTAGTGTGATTGGCTGATCAGTGCTGCATAAAGCTCTATAAAAACTCGCCAACAATCCCATAAAGCCTACTCAAGTCAGGAGTTTACAATCCTAGTTTTTTCATCTACGTTCCGAGAGATTTCATTATGGAAACATTGGGTTTCAATTTATTAAGAAAGTTTTTTCCAAGTTTGTTCTCTGAAATATGCTGATAATATTTTGTTCATAAAGAAAATTGGAAGCCAAGTATTTTTAAATTTATATATAAACAAGATATATAAAAAAATATTTTGTAAAGTCAATTCCTACTTGTGTAAAGATATCAATATAGTAACGTTTTATTAAATAATTACAATTAATATAAATTAACATAACCTATGCGTTAAAACAGCTGTTTTACCACATAACCTATAACATAAAATCAATTGTGTTATGAAATCACTTAATTTAAGCCAAATGAGAATGAGTGAGTATATTGCATAACTTGCCCCTTTCGTGAAAAGTTTTTCTCCCATAGAAAACTATGATTTATTTATTATTAAATTTAATTATTGAATTGATATTTGTAAAAACAGTATCAACATCAATTGCCATTCACTATATGTTTAAAAAAAATATATTTCGACTTGAGTATTTGAAAACAAGTAATTTATTAACGATCAAATATTTTAACAAGAAATATATAAGGAGCAAAATTGCCTATCAAAAAGCTGAAGACTCAGAAACTGAAAAAGGGTTTAGCGAAGAAACACAAATCGGCCAAGACGGCTGGACGAAATAACAAATAGAAAAGAACGACCCTCCGCGGGACGAAGGAGAACCCATAGAACATATTAAAAAAATAGACCAGTTAGGAACATGAAACCAACTGATAGAGGATAAGTGGCATAAGTATTAGGCGTGGCTAAAGTGCGCAGGAGGAAACAAGCTATTAAGACAATACGTACGGGGAGAGAGCATAACCGTTTAGGAGGTATTCTAAAAAGCGATAAGTAATAATTGTAGTGTAACATTGCTAGAAAAGGCAAAATACTCGTAAAGCCATTGTACATAATAAATAAAATATATTTTAACACAATTAAA